>CAUYRT010049527.1:0-11752 GCA_963574885.1 Lepilemur ruficaudatus
GGACTACAGGCATGCGCCACCATGCCCGGCTAATTTTTTCTATATATATTTTTAGTTGGCCAATTAATTTCTTTCTATTTATAGTAGAGACGGGGTCTCGCTCTTCCTCAGGCTGGTCTTGAACTCCTGACCTTGAGCTATCCACCCGCCTCGGCCTCCCAGAGTGCTAGGATTACAGGCGTGAGCCACCGCGCCCAGCCTGTTTCACAGGTTTTGAAATGAAATTGTAATAGAAATTAAATTACAAAGGGCTTGCTGCTGATCTTTATAATGCCAAGAAATGTACAAGAGATACTAGAAGACAGTTCTGGTCTCAACGTTAGAAACCTCATTCTTTGGTCTTCAGGACGGTTCTGCTTGCTCTCTGCAGATGTCAAAATGCAGGTATCCAAGTTGGTCTTCTGTGCGGCTCCGGTTGTGAAGGAAGGCAAGAACTTGTGTTTGTTGTTTGAACAGGCATGGCGATTTGTTGTTCCTGTTTCCCTCGAGCCTTGCTGGGCCCTCATCCGAGATGGAAACGACCCCACAGGGGTTCAGGGCCTTTGGCGCTCCCAATGTGGTGGAAGATGAGATCGATCAGTACCTGAGCAAGCAGGACGGGAAGATTTACAGAAGCCGAGATCCTCAGCTGTAAGTGCCCTGTGGGGTTCCGTGGTCCTGCTTGTGGTGGTCCTAATGGGTGAAAAGGGGGACACATTTGTAACATGTCCTGTTTTAGTATGGATCTGATGAAGAAGTGTAAGTTTTGAGTTTGCCCATTTATTTTCAGATTAAATTTCACTTGAGGTTATCTTGTTAACTTTTTATCAGTGTGATTCTCAAAATATGCTCCGCATAAACAGTTTTGAAGTGTTTGGATACTGAGAGATTTGAAAGGTATCTGGGGGCAGGTAGGGCCCTTAAACCAAGTCTTGCTGTGGTTGGACATGCTGATTCCCCTCAGCAGAGGGGGCTTTAGAACATGGTAACAAGGGAAGAGGGCACTTGAAGGGGCTGATTGGGTGTCTGCCAGTTTGCGGGGGGTATTCGGGTTCTCTCATTTAGTAACAGCAGAGGCTGGGTGTGGTGGCTTGCACCTGTAATCCCAGCACTTTGGGAGGCTCAGGCAGGAGGATCGCTTGAGGCCAGGAGTTCGAGACCAGCCTGGGCAATATAGTAAGACCCCATCTCTACAAAAAATTAAAAAATTAGCCAGATGTGTTGGCACACACCTGTAGTCTCAGCTGCTTGGGAGATTGAGGCAGGAGGATTGCTTGAGCCCAGGAGTTGGACGTTGAGGTGACTTATGATCATGCTACTGCACTCCAACCTGGGCAACAGAATGAGAACCTGTCTCAAAGAAAAACAAGTAACAGCGGAATAATTTTTGACATAATACACTAGCATGTTCTTTCCGTCCCTTTAGTGAGCATTTCCTGTGCAGGAGATGCTGCGCCTGTGGCTGTTCACCTCCCACCTAGTGCTATAGGAAATGCTCATGCATGTGTACATTTGCGTGTTTTAGATTTTTGGTAATTCTTATTAAAGAGATCAGTTAGGAATATCTGAGTTTATAGTCAGTGATGTGAAACTATCTGGGCTAAGGTTGTTTGACTCTGCAATGGAGTCTTTTTTTTAAATGCATCACTTTGGAAATGTGACAGGTGCTGACATTGAGATATTGGGATTCCAAATGCTGCATTAGCAACTTTTACGTCTTAGATTAAAGAGCCACAAGTGGTGCTCAGCTGCAGTTGGCGTGCAGCCACTTCGTAGCCATAGCCATTAGCCAGCACTCCTCTTCCATTTGCTTTTCCTCCCAGGGACCCAAGCAGGCTCCCTTGCATGATCTGTGTCTTTGTTGCTTCATTAGCAGCCTTTTAGAGCATGTGTGTGCACACGTGCCAATGTGTGTTAATTCTGACCTATCATCCGTTAGAGCCTGCCAATTAGGGGACACAGAGGCCATCTCTGTTCTGAAATGTAGAACTCACATGCATTTAAGAATTCTGACCCCATTTAGAAAGGGTTCTGATTGAGCCCCAGAGGGACAGCAGCTTGGGTTTCTGACCACCCCCTCCACTGTCCTCGTAAACTAAGCACATTCCTCTTTATGTTGTGCATGGTGAACTCCCAAGGTTTCTGTGGCTGAAAATGTGTGAAATCCATGGAGACAAATATCCTTTATGTTTTCTCCCAAAACACGCATGAAGGGCCAGGTGAGGTGACTCATGCCTGTAATCCCAGAAGTTTGGGAGGCTGAGGTGGGAGGATTGCTTGAGGCCAGGAGTTGAGACCAGCCTGAGCAATGTGGAGAGACCCTGTCTTTGCAAAAAATGGAAAAATTATCTGGATGTGGTGGCGTACACCTGTCATCCCAGCTGAGGCAGGAGGATCACTTGCGCCCAGGAGTTTGAGGTTGCTGTGAGCTGTCACACCACTGCACTCCAGCCCAGGTGACAGAGCGAGACTCTGTCTCAAAAAGCAAAAACAAAAATAATGGACATGAAGTGGGTGTTTTCTAAACTTAGGTTATTTTTGCATTGCTCTCATGGCTTTTGCCATGTCCACATGCTAGCTTTCTCATTATTTACTTAAAATTTTATTTAAATTGACTTTAAATTCATTCACTTTTTAAAGTGTTATTTTAATATGCATGACATTGCAGATTTGATGTGCTGATCAGTTTTTTCTAATACACATCAAAATACTAAACTGCTGGGCACGGTGGTACACACCTATTGTCCCAGCTACTTGGGAAACTGAGGCAGGAGGAGCATTTGTGCCTAGAAGTTAGGGTTGTGGTGAGCCATGATCATGTTTGTGAACAACCACTGCACTCCAACCTGGGTGACACAGTGAGATCCTTGTCTCTTTAAAAAAAGAAAAGTTCATCCATATAACCATCTAAAATAATTCCACATGGGAAGGGAAACACTTTATTAAAGTATGATGGGTGTTTTTGTTTTCCTTTTGAGATAGAGTCTTGCTCTGTCACCTGGGTAGAGTACAGTGGTGTCATTGTAGCTCACTGCCACCTCAAACTCCTGGGCTCAAGCAATCTCCTGCCTCAGCGTCCTAAGTAGCTGGGACTACAGCTACTGGCCAAATTTTCTATTTTCAGTAGAGACAGGGTCTCGCTGTTGCTCAGGCTGGTCTCGAACTCCTGACTTCAAGAGATCCTTCTGCCTAGGCCTCCTAGAGTGCCGGGATTACAGGCATGAGCCGCCATGCCCTGCCAGTATGATGTATGTTTTAAATATCAGAAATATCAGAAATGTTGGTAGGCAGCAACAGAGAAACAGACCTACTTAGCACTGTGTGTTTCTTTTGCCTTGTGCTCTTCTCAGATGCCGCCATGGCCCTTTGGGGAAATGTGTGCATTGCGTCCCGCTAGAGGTGAGTGTTTTTGTGGAGTAAGTCCTGGGGCAGGTGTGGTGGGGGCTGATGTGGTGGGCTGCTGACAGCAGAGCTGTCTATGTACTTCTCTGAGTCCCCACACTTGGTTGTGGTGGTCAAAAGAACTCATCTATTTGGCCAGGTGCAGTGGCTCATGCCTGTAATCCCAGCACTCTGGGAGGCCGAGATGGGAGGATCACTTGAGCCCAGAAGTTGGAGATCAGCCTAGGCAACAATGAGACCCTATCTCTACCAAAAACACAGAAATTAGCCAGGTGTGGCGATGTGCTCCTGTAGTTCCATCTACTTGGGAGGCTGAGACAGGAGGATCACTTGAGCCCAGGAGTTTGAGATTACAGTGAGCTGTGATGACACGATTGCACTCCAGCCTGGACAACAGAGCGGTCTCAAAAAAAAAGAAAAAACCAAACTCACCTATTTATTGCCCTGAGCCTTGTGTTCCCACTGGTGCCGCTTGCGCCGGGAGGACCAGCCTGTATTTATGGCAGCGACCTTCCGGTGGATTATGAATGGTTAAGGCACTCGTGTGGCTGTGACAAAGGGGCAGCATTTACAGTGGCTCCCTGGACAATCCTTTTAACATCTGACATAAAGCTGGGCTTGTCGGCTTTTGTGCTCGTCCCTGTTGCGATTTACTTTGCCGTGAGTCTCCGGTCTCCGTGCTGCTTTGTCCTGGTGAGACTGAGAATTGCCACGACAGTGCTGACTGGCTAGTGCTGAACTGAGGGCCGCAGAGCCAACTTGGTTTTCTCAGCAGGCTCCTCCTGCTTCGTCTCATGGCACTTTTTTGCAAAATTTTCCCGAAATGTATTTGATTCAGAGTGTTTTATATTTAGTAGAGACTCATGTTTTGGAACAGTGTCTGGTACACAGACAGACATTTGGTTCTGACCTGGAGTGGTCAGTGAGGCTCCGGCTCCCGTTTTCCCCTGTGGGCCCTGACTGGTTGAGGCCGAGCTGTCTGGTCTCTCCCTGTGCTCAGTGGGACCTCTGCTGCACGCACCCTGGCAGGTGAGTGACTACCCGCTGACGCTGTGTGTTTTGGCAGCCCTTCGATGAAGACTACCTGAACCATCTCGAGCCTCCCGTGAAGCACATGTCCTTCCACGCCTACATCCGCAAGCTGACCGGAGGGGCCGACAAGTAAGCAGCTCGCCGTAGCCTGGGCGCGCGATTGCTTTCTGTGTGTCTGGCAGTTGTGGCTTACTGCAGCGCACACGTGAATGAGAAGAGCAGAGACCGCAGTGGGGGCGTAGCACTCAGTACGCGAGCCTGCCCTGATTCAGGAGACAGACAGCTTGGGGACAGTGACAGGCGCCCTGCTGCATATGCATAGTGCGCAGAGCATCAGCCTGCTGGCCCTCCGTACACATCCCCCCCACCCCCGCGAGTCAGTGTATGTGACGGTGGCCTGTTGTGTGATGGAGTCTGAGTGCATCCTCTGCTTTGAGAGAAACAGATCATCTCAGCCCATCCACAGCCCCTGATTTCAGTCATGGCAGGGGCTGCAGCAGCGGCACGGTTGTGGCTCGGGCTCGTGGTGCTGCCACAGCCGTGGCCCACAGGCTCAGCCAGGTGGGCTCTGCGCAGCCCTCGCGTCACTCCGTCACGCAGGCAGTGGCGAGGCCAGGAAGGGTGAACTGAGAGCAGTTCGATTTCGTGTACACCGTGTCCGGGTCTGGTCTGTACTCCCTCCTCCTGTTGGCTCTCTGTCCACCTTTCGAGAAAGCGGCAGACTTCAGCCATTATTTTACAAATCCTGTCAGTGCACAAAGAGGAGATGGTGGCAGAACACAAGTCAGCAACATTTTGTGAAGAATGTCAGATCCGCCTGATGACGGCTTTTCTCTGACAATCCGCTGACATCCTAAAATGTCTTTTTAAAAATGTTAGACCAGGAGAAAGAAGCCACCAGAAATCTACTCTTGCCTGTCAGGCGGGAAAGCTGCGCAACTTTCTGGGCTGAGGAGCAAGTGGAGATTTATCGTGGTGAAAGCGGTTTGGTCAGCCCTTTGTCAGTCCAGGTCAGGGAACATAGTCTCCCGCGGGCTTGTTCGTAGATGCCAGTAACATGCAGACTTGGTGACGGCTGCTGCTTCCTCGATACCATGACACCAAGGGTGGCTCACCACAGAAATGACACGTGTGTGGGGCGGTGCATACATTAATTAGCTCAATTTAGCCGTTCCATAGTGTGTGCCTGTTTCAGAATATCAGGTTGTACCCCATAAATAGATAAAATTTCATTTGAAAAGGAAACCATCATGTTGTATAACCTTAAATATATACAGTTTTTTTAATACTTGTGAATTATACTTCAATAAAGCTAGAAAAAAAGAAAGGAAATTGGAATTATTGGACTGTTTTGTGAATGAGGAAGTTGAAGTCACGTGTGCAGATTAACCCCACGTTCAGAGTGGGCTCCAAGACACTCTCATTGACTGTCCGCTAACAATTTTTTTTAAAGCTCAAGTCACTGAGAATAATTTTTTTTTTACAAAGGTAAAGTATTTTTCATAAAAGTACTGGGCTACTAATCTAAAAGTTGCTGATAAATTAATGAAACTTACAAGAGCCTCATTTCCTCTCAGTGGACAGGTTAGATCAGCAGATACCTACAGTGTTCTTAAAAACCTGATGGATGTTAGTGATAAGTGGTGAAAATAAAAACTGCATTTCAGTAGGAAAGCATTTGTGTGTTTCTGTGTGTAGTCTTATATGTATGGGACAGAAGCCAGAATTTCGAAGGTGCTAGAACCATGGGTAGAACTTATATTAGAATAATTTCTAGCACATTTTCCTGCACGCTGAGCTCCCTAGAATGATGTTCAGGAGGTGTGAGATACTTACCATGTTATTTCCAGCCTTTTGCTAAACTTTGCCCCATTGTGATGTTTAATTAAGCTGCCTCTCTTCTTCTTCAGGGGAAAGTTTGTTGCCTTGGAGAACATCAGTTGCAAGATTAAATCGGGGTGCGAGGGACACCTTCCGTGGCCTAACGGCATCTGTACCAAGTGCCAGCCGAGTGCCATCACGCTGAACAGACAGGTGAGATGTTCTCTGTGTCCAGCTAGGTTTGTTTTCGTGGCTGAGAAATGGAAATTTCCAGAAGAGCCCCTCCTCGGAGAGAAGCTGTGACTCGCAGAGTGTGCTGTGCATGGCAGATTCTCAGGAAGTTTTTGATTGATCAGTTGACGCTTTTGTGGAGGTCATACACTGAAGACAAAATTTTTCAGGTTTCTAGCTCCAGGCGTAGAGTGGAGCCTTCAGTTCTCTGTTCTGCCAGCTCCTCTGGAGAATGTTCTTGGTGAATATTTAAAATGAGGAGTGCTTGTGGCCTTGCCTTTAAGAATCTGTCTCTGGAGGCTGGTGACAGAGCCCTCCTGGGACCAGCCCTGGCGCCTGCCCGGGCCGGGAAGACGCCCGGCCTTTGCTGCTCTCGTTGCTGAGCCCAGCGCGCGCCGCGCCGCTGCCTGCCCAGGCCGAGCTCCTCGCAGCAATCGTGTCCTCCGTGACTGTTACGGGAACCAGCCTTCTCCCTCCCTTCATGCCTTTGTTATTCCCGAAAACTGCTTTAGTTTTTGCTCTAGACATCGTGAAAACTTGCATTTTAGGTTAAATCACAGTGAGATTAATTTCAGTTTCTTGATTGTTGAAACCCATCTCCACTCTCCCCAATCCCACTGGACTCTGAAGTGGTCTGAAGGTTAAAGCATGTTTTTAAAACTTCAGTTTTGTTTTTTGTTGGCTTCTTTCTTTTTTAATTAAAAAAAATTTTTTTTAATTAAAAAAATTTTTTTTTAAAAGCCAGTCAAATTTAGCAATGGTGGGTTGTATACCAACTTTAGTGACACTAATGTTAGTAAGTTCTAATAACCCACTATCATCAAAACAGCCTGTTGGCTTGTTTTTTAAAGAACTAGGTAAAAGATGAAATATTTATGAATGGTTTGTACGAGAAAAATAAATGTTTATTATTTATTGATGTATGTATGTATGTAGAGATGGGGTCTCACTATGTTGCCCAGGCTGGTCTCAACTCCTGGGCTCAAGCCATCCTCCCAAAATGCTGGGATCACAGTCATGAGCCACTGCACCTGGCCCCTTAAATGATGTGTTTTAATGTTTTATTTACCTCACTGTTGTTAACTCCACAGAAATACAGGCATGTGGACAACATCATGTTTGAGAATCACACTGTAGCTGACCGCTTCCTTGACTTCTGGAGAAAGACGGGGAACCAGCATTTTGGGTACTTATATGGTCGGTACACAGAGCACAAAGACATCCCCCTCGGCATCAGGGCAGAAGTGGCTGCGATTTATGAACCGCCTCAGGTAACCGTGGCAGGGTTCGCAGTGGATGTCTGTCTGTCTGTCTGATGCCCTTTTCAGATTGCGTCTTTCCTTGTGTGTGCTGTCATTGTGGACTCTCTGTCTGCCTGTCTCTCTCTACACACACACACACGCACACACACACTACTTACTTTCTGAAATTATTGGAGTATTGTAGCGTAGGACCATGGCCCCTAAATACTTCAGTGTGTATTTCCTAAGAATGAGGATATTCTCTTACATAACTAGCACGTTTATCAACCTAAGTAATTTGAGCAAATACTGATGTAGTGTTTTTATCTCATCTGCCATCCGTGTCCTCGGTGTGCCACTTGCCTCAGTAGTGTCCTGTGCTCCCTGTACTTTCTTCCACCTCGCGTTGTGTTCTAGAGGTCACTGTGTGGCTGGCCTGCTGTGTACGCAGCCTGTTTGGGGGTGGGGGCGTCTTCAGTCTTCCCAGCAGGGTCTGGACTGCAGGCGGTGGGCGGTCGCCGGTGGCTCGGCAGGTTTGTTTGTGGTTCCTGCACAAATGCATGTGTCTTTCCCGGCTGGCTGCATTTACACAGATTTTAAGTGTAGTTTACATCCCTTTGACATTTTGGTATGTACACAGTGCTATAGATACAGTGTTTCAGAAGGCGTTTTGTGACGTTTCATCGAAAAAGAGACATTAGGTGGCAGTAGAGGCTCTGCTGGAGGAGTCGGGCTTCTCTGACCCTTAGAGCACTAAGTGCTCTGGGATCAGGATGCTCCTTCTGGAAACACAGTGTTTAACTTTAGTTTTGTAGGAGGTCCCTTTCATGGAGAGTTTAGCAGTTCTAAGTATAATTTAAAAAAAATTGGCACAGGAATCTCTTGTGTCGATGCTACTAACAGCATCTTCAGGGCTCCCAATTTGAGGATCCTGAAGGTTGGAACAGTTGACCTCTAATCACCTCCAGCTCATTAGAAGTTGAGCTCACACTGCCACATGTTATTAAACAAGTCTGTTTCCTTAGATTTGTCCCGAGTTTGTGACTTGACCTGTACCATCTGGGTAACACCCAGCAAACAGAAAGCTCTGTGTTGTTTTGCCAGTTTTTTACTAATTTACAGGGATGTACCTACCCCATTAATTTAACTCAGTTTGGGGTTACCTTCACTTTTTCTGTGCTCATGGCCAGGGTTTCTGTTTGGAACGACACTTATTATCAGTGAAGATTAAAGATGTCAGCAAAGACTGTCCCCTCCAGGAAGCGGTGTCCTGTGGTTGGTGCAGGTTCCATGTGAGCCAGTCATTGCCAGAGCCTGTCGGCCGCCCGAGCTGAGGGCCCTGCCTCCTGGCAAGCACGTCCCTGAGTTCAGATGCCTTTTCATCGACTTAGGGTGTGTGTGCCCTGCTCTCTGTGGAGTTCACACTCTCTCTCTGACTCCGTGTCTTGGCTAAGGAGGAGCAGCATGGGAATCTTGCAAGGCTGTTTCCTGGGAACAAATACTGCCTTCCAGCTTCAATCTTGCCTGATCTAGCAAGACCTATTTGGAGTGAAACTACTTATCCAAGGAAGTTTGAAAGTAGCTTCATTCCCCAGTGAAGGAACCTGTAACCCAAAGAAGCAGACGAAGTGTAGAAAGCCCTCCTTAGTCCTGAACGCAGTTGGCCTAGAACTTTGTGATGCACAGCAGCCTGGATACTGCATCTGCACGTTCTCTTGGATTTGCAACTAAAAGTGCGTGGCAACCCGAGAAGGAGAAGAGCCTGGAGGGTTGTGTTTGATCTGTGGTTCTCCTTACTGACAAGGAGGAGACCAGCCCGCACCTGTGGCCCCGGAGGTGGGAATGGGAGGGTTGCAGGTGCTGTGTTCTGAGCCTTCCTCTCTAAGTCCGGCTTTCCCCTCTGACTCCTGACAGATTGGCACGCAGAATAGTTTGGAGCTTCTGGAAGATCCGAAAGCTGAAGTGGTCGATGAAATTGCTGCCAAACTTGGCCTGAGGAAGGTACTGAGGCGTCAGCCAGGCAGCCTTGGGGCGCCCTGGCTCGGGTGGGCATCTGGGTGGGTAGAGTGGCCAGGCCTCGTCTGGGACAACTTCCTCGCCTGCACAAGGTCAGGTGCAGGCTCCACACGTTTTGAAACTCTGCATGTGTTTATTGGGCACCGATACCTTTTATGCTCCTCTGACTTGAAGTAAAATGAGAACATTTCCCTGAGCATAAAAAAAATGATCCCAGTGCAGGAGCTGTTACATCTAAGCCTGCCAGCCACACTCTTGAGCACTGCATCGGCAGGGGCGGGGGGACCAGCAGCTGCAGGAGGACCAGCAGCTGCAGGAGTGAGACAGGAGGGGCTGTGGTGCCGGCCGCGCCCTGCCTGCCCCCTGCGTTCTTGCTTCATGCAGCTTGGAGGCCGAGAATGGCCAAGGTTGGAGTCCCATTCACGGTGTTCATTTTCTGTGGCAGGCACTCGGAGCTTCTGGTGTTCCCTCATCAGTCATTGAGTTTCCTTTTATAACTTAGGTGTCTGAGCCGGGGAGCTTTCCTCCTTTCATGGGACAGTTAGAAGATAGGAGGAGAATTTTCTTTTTGATTCTGTTGATCTGTTTTATCTCACATCTTTGATAAAGTTCCCAGGAATGTTAAAGATAGATTTTTAGGCCAGGAGCAGTGGCCTGTGCCTGTAATCCCAGCACTTTGGGAGGCTGAGGCAGGGGAGGATCATCTCAGGCCAGGAGTTTGAGAGTAGCCTGGGTAACATAGCAAGACCCCCATGTCTACAAAAAATAATTAAAAAAATTAGCCTCGGCCAGGCGTGGTGGCTCATACCTGTAATCCTAGTACTCTGGGAGGCCGAGGCCGGCGGATTGCTCGCGGTCAGGAGTTCAAGACTAGCCTGAGCAAGAGCGAGACCCTGTCTCTACTAAGAAAATAGAAAGAAATTAATTGGCCAACTAAAATATATAGAAAAAATTAGCCGGACATGGTGGCACATGCCTGTAGTCCCAGCTACTCGGGAGGCTGAGGCAGGAGGATCGCTTGAGCCCAGGAGTTTGAGGTTGCTGTGAGCTAGGCTGACACCACGGCACTCATTCTGGCCTGGGCAACAGAGTGAGACTCTGTCTCAAAAAAATAAAATAAAATAACTTACTGTGACCGGATTTAAGATGGAATTCACACACTTCCATATTTTCTTCATGTATAAATGATTCCAGAAAGCACTGAAAGTTGGACATGCCTTTGGATTCTTATTTGATATATTATACAATTAAGAAAGGTAATGGTTTTCCCATTTAGTATGATGTTGGTTGTAGGTTTGTCATAAATGGATTTCATAATTTTAAGGAATGAGCCACCTATACCTATTTTGCTTAGAGTCTTTATCATAAAGGCATGTTGGACTTCATCAAATGCTTTTTCTGCATCTATTGAGAGAATCATATGATCTTTATTCTTGGTTTTATTTATGATGCAAATTGCATTTATAGATTTGCGAATGTTGAACAAGCCTTGCATCCCTGGAATAAAGCCCACTTGGTCGTGATGGATTATTTTTTTGATGTGTTGCTGAATTCTATTAGCTAAAAATTGGTTGAGAATTTTTGCATCTATATTCATGAGGAATATTGGCCTGTAATTTTCTTTTTTTCGTTGGGTCTTTTCCTGGTTTTGGAATTACAGTGATGTTCGATCTGTAGAATGAATTCGGGAGGATTCCATCCTTCTCAATGTTGTGGAATAAATTCTGAAAAATAGATATGAGTTATTTTTTGTATGTTTGGTAAAACTCTGACGTGAAGCCATCAGGTCATTCAATCCAGAAATAGCATTATTAGGCATCTATCCAAAAGAGCATAAGACATTCTGTTATAAAGACATCTGCACCCGAATGATTATGGCAGCACAATTCACTATTGCTAGGTCATGGAAACAACCCAAGTGCCCGTCAATGCATGAGTGGATTGTTAAAATCTGGTATTTGTTCACAATGGAATATTACCGAATTTTAAGAAATGACACTGAGTTAGCACCTCTTGTATTATCCTGGATT
>CAUYRT010049530.1:0-21772 GCA_963574885.1 Lepilemur ruficaudatus
TGTCAGTATATCTACTGAATCCATGGAACTCTATTATGGCTTTTGCTGATAAGAAAGAAATGTCCATCAAATGAGTTTTCAGTCCATTATGTGTCAAAGACATGAAGTGATGAAAAGTAATAAAGAGCCTACCTATAAAGAGGATAATAAAAGATTTTCCTTAGGCAATTTAACTTTTTTTCCCTGCTAAATGAAAATTCACTAAAGATGACATTTGATAGATTCTATTTACATAAATTCTGATCACAGGCTTGTGGAATAGGATTTGTTGGGTTTGTGTGTGTGTGCATGTGTGTGGTGTTGGCAGGTGATGACATGCAATAATTATGCACACGGACACATCAGGGATCACATGAGTGCCTCTTATCTCACTTGACCCATAACATCCTTTCTCTCCTCTCAGAGCACTTCAACTTAGTAAAATTGGAGATTTCACCAAGATGGATGGACTTACTGCTAAACTTACTTTTCTCTTCTGTGACCTTCCCAGTAGACAAGATGTAAAAATGAGCCTGGTGATCAATGGGAATTCACTGTATGTACAGAAGATACTGAAATACCACTTGAGTACACCAGTGGTGTACAAGACCACAGATCCTTACATTATATCTGGCTGCTGATACAACAGTAGAAACTGAAAAGAATAAAAGGTGGGATCTATAATTACAGCATGAAGCTTTGCTAAAAAAATACTTTTAGATCTTAATTAAAATATTAAAATACATGACAGTAATTAGAGATGTATAGGTGACTTCAATGGAGAAAATAAAAGAAAATTTTGGAGTGAACATCTATTACCACATAGATCATGCTAGAATAATTTGTCTATATATGTTCAAAGAGTCTCATTTATAGGCTGGAAGAATAGAGAATCTTGGTTATCACGTATATTAGGCAGCAGTGATAATCTGGCAGTAAACCTTCTACCTTTGGTCTAAAACGAATCTATAAAACGAATAGATTTTATAAAATCTATTATTAAATTAATAGATTTAAGTATCTATTAATTAAATCAGATACTTAAATTAGTTGATGTAAGCAGCCTCAAAGATTGTCTGACACATAGCAAATCTTATCTAAGCATTTGATATTATTATAATTAATTGGAGATTCTAGTAAAGTAAGGGGAAAATAGAGAAGACATTTATAGGAAACTCAGTCTATGAAAGTGTGGTATGCATCTTCCAAGAACAGAAAAATATTTAGAGAGCCATGGGCAACCTCTCAATGCAATCCCCCATGACTACTCACTGAAACAAGTGTTGTCGGCCATTGCTAACTCCAACCATGAGGCATGAGATTCCTTGTTGCTGTTTGATTACATGTGAGTAGGCTTTCATTGCGCGCCAGCTGTTCAAGAAAACTAACCAACGTGTTCAAACCTAGTCTGACTGTACATAGAGGCACATGTACAAAAATGAAGAAACAGACAAGAGAAAAAAAACAGTACAGATGCTAAGATAAATAAGCCATAAGAGAGTGTCCAAAGCATATACAACACAAAATGCAGAACTTGAAAAATATAATGGAGACTAGAAAACTAGGCTGGAAAATGGAAGTTCCACATAGAAGGAAGTAGGAAATAGCAAGTTTGGCAATCAGATAACAACCCAATACAAGCATAAGCTATGCCATTGACAGTTTAAACAAACAAAAAACACTATTTGCAGTATGATGTAAGTGATACAGGTTTAATTAAATAATAATTAATAAAAACATTTAATTTAAAAATAATTAAGATATTTATATTCTAGAAAGAGAGCATAAATAATATTCTTCGAATTTACAACCCTAATTTCCTCTTTGATTTAGCAAAAGTCCCTCAATCTTTTTGGGTTTCAATTTCCACATTCGTGGAGTAAGAAAAAATATAGTCATTGAAGTTTCCTTTAGACAAAAAGTCTATGTTGTCTGATGTGAATAAAGTGTATTCAGATTTTTACCTGTATCAACAGAAAAGAACCTTAGAACAAACAACTAGGATCATGAGTAAAAACATCACAACAATCTATAAATGGAAGAAAACCATTACTGTCCTTATTTGGCATGCTGCTAGCAAGCACATAGTACAGTGTATTGAGTGACAGGGAGAACAGAGCTGAGGGGGTTCAACTTGCATAATGGATAAAAGGACAATCTCTCATATCTTGGAAAACATAATATATGGGTCCCTACAAATTGGAAACATTTTTAACACAATATATGAAAGATCTAATATTGAAGAGTGGACACATGATTTCTACCTTTCTCAATCAATAAAACATTTAAAGATCTCAGGAGAGAAATCTGTCTAATATTGGGCATTTATTCATTTTCCGTGTAAAATTGAATTGTCTATTTCATCTGTCTCTCTAATTTCCTTTTCCAAAAAGTTTAATAATCACAAAATAACAATACAATATGTTGAAACTAACTAATGAAAAATGCCACATAAATGCAAAATGATATTAGCTATATTAAACTATTGTTACATATTATTAAACCCACCAAGTTGCATGTTTTTCAATTTCTTGTTACAACCCACACAAACTGCCATAAAGGAAAATGCACCAAATTGAAATTCAAGAGAGTTGAAAACTATTCAGAACTTCAAAAAACTGTCATTATTTAAGCAGTTTAGAGAAAACTGTGCTTTAAAAAAAAAACAGCCAACACACATAAAAAAGAATTAGGTTGATGCAGAGCACCTCATCTGAATGCAGAAAGAGGGAGGCCACTAAACAAGTCAGATTAATGTAGAGAAATGGGTTGCTTTCCCAGAATCATTTTATAATCAGGTAATGTATCACATTATCCAATCATTCCTGACAGGAAGGCTGCTTTATCCTACCTTGACTAAGAAGAGCGGTGTAAACTGTATCACCTGAAATTATAGCTTTTAAAATTGAATTATATTATTTTACATCAGCCATGTCAGGGCTTATACAAATTGTTAATCTCCTGGTAAACATTCTCATGTCTAAAACACAATATTATTTATAAACAAAGTGAATATGTTAGGAAAATGTAACAGATAGTTATTATGCATAAATTGCCGGCTGTCCCTTAGGACTAGAAAATTAGACATGCATCTCTTAGGGCCATCCTAAGAGGAATATTGATAAGTAAATAGAATAACTGAACATTTGGTAAATTACCATTTCAATGAATCATGATCTTCCTAAATTCAGGAGGCAGCACCTTTCAGGAAAGTATTAAAATTGGGAAATGGATATGAAAGCATTCTAAAAACGAATTAAGAAAACAATGATCTTTAATATTGAGTTTACATTTGGAAATAAAAAAGAATATTTTTCTTTACATATAGCGAACTGTATAGTTGTTAGTTGCACATGATTGTAACAAAACCCAGTACTTAGCACTCTTCTTGATCAAACGTGGATGTAAAACAACACAATCGTAGTTCTCCTAAGCAGTTACTAGTACTGAGAAAGGTACCCAGAAGGCTTTCCAGTTAAGATTCTTTTGTAAACTTTATGCTAAACAAACTTTATGATAAACAAAAATCCAAACACCCGATATTCTAGAAAGTAAACAGAATATCTTTGGAATAGCATCAATAAAAATTTAATTGTCACTGTTTTCATGAACTAAAAATGTATTATTTTTCTTATTGTCAATTACATATGTACTTTTTAATAGCTATGTCCTTCTAAAGGCAATTATTTTTAAAGTTTATGAATTTTCATGAAATGTAAGCTCATTTTTATTGTTCCAAGTTTTCATTAACTTTTATAAAATGTGTCTTAATGTTCTTTAATTTTTGGGAGGAATTCATTATTTCATCTTGAAAAATATATCACCTAAGTTTTCTAAGAAAAAACTTTGACATCATCCCTAAAGTTTTGTAAAAATTTCATAGACGCAATTGTTATTTATATGATTTCTGACACTGAATAGAAACGTTAAACATATGTTTGGCAAAATCTATAAGAATTTCAAGTAAGCCACAGCAGGCATATGTTACTCCTAACTCTTCATCTTTTCATATCTATATTACATATTGTATGAGAGCCTAAGTAACTTAGCATGTAAGAAATGTAGGTTTTAGCTTTCCAGTGAGGTACAAAATTCTTAAACAACTGCTCCAGGCATTTTACTGGTTTTACATCACCTACAGAAACAAAGGTAGTATTCTAAATACAAAGATTCCTCAATAGTTGTTTGGAATGAACTATACTGTAATGGAAAATTTTTACCCTCTCCATTCTAGGTTGTATTCATTTTTATTAATGAAGTGATTCATCCAGTTAACAAAAATTTTAGTGCCCTTCATCTGTCAAGCACTGCATTTAATATTGAAGTTGCAGAAATGGGCATTGTCCATTGTTTTCAAAGAATTCACAGGAATGGTTTGTCTCTAATAGTTTAAAACCCTCTATACCAAAGCATGAAGTGTTTTGCATGACCAACTATTTAATTGCAATGATTAAATTCTATAATGCCACCATATCTTATCATCCAACCCATAGTCAACTTTTCTTACTCTGGCAGATCAGCTACCAACCCAATTCTTCTAGCCCTCTGCTCTTTCACTTCCCTGCTTTATCACCTGCCCTCCTCCTGCAGCTTTATTTAATCTTCTGTAACTCAGTATTACAAACAGAATTCAGTTAACTGGAGAATTCTATGTTAATGCTGTTATGAAGCACAAAGCAGGAGGATAAGAATCATTGCTTTTGAAATCTTCTTTGTTAGATTTCTAACTAGTGTTGTAACCAAAATAATTTGACATGGCATCAACAAATGTGTAGTGGCTAAGGGAAATCACCTCTACACATGCAGTGAACCAATTTGTGACAAGTAAATTATCTTTTGTGTGCAAAGCTTACAGAGTTACTCTGGAGGTTTCAGGCAGGTGGCAGGTACCCCTTTTCGGTGGTAAATGGTTAGGCTCATCAGTGTATGACTAGCTGTGTGAATGGGATGTGCATTATTTTTCACTTCCCAGTGCACAATACTGGGCCTGCCTGGCATACAGTTGGTATCATCCTATTTTCTTACTTTGAAGGACATTTAAAAATTAAAACAATTTGTTTTCATGAAACACCACCACACTATAACAAAATACCTTTGTTTGACACCAAAATGTCTATTCTCATAATTTTTTGGAATTTTTTCAATTTGACAGGATTCGTGCTTTATCCTGTTTTAGAATCGCCTTTAATATTGTTTAAAGATTTTTTTTCCATAAAATAGAACATGACTTCAAATAATATTCCATTTGGGGTTATAAAATCTAAAGAATACAGAAACAGAATTTGATTTACAAAGTCTTCAAGGTAAACATTTTCTTGTAAATAGAGCCATTCCTTCAGGATAGTTCTAGAACTGGGTGTGCATGAAACCTGAAGGATAATGAAACTATTTCGTTTTTCATTTGTTTAAGAAAAGTTAGAAGGTTATTTATGTTCTAGTAGGTTTATTAATAAAACTGAAATGGCAATAACCTCACTTGTATAGGAATCAGCGAAGCCAGAGATAGTAGAAAATCAGCTTTTTATAAAAGGAAATTTTATGGCTTTTATGATTCTATTTTGATATTTTTTAATAGTGATTTCATTTCATAAACGTTTTTTCTGTTTGCATATGTTTCTCTACATTTTATTTTAAATTAAATGAAAAATATTTAAAGTATTTTGTGTGACTATTATCGAACAAAAATAAACCTCTTGTAAATTAATAAAAGTCCTACACAGTACTGCTGCTCATTATAATCCTCTTGTAAAGCCATTAATTTGGTGGTTTAGTGCTAAGTTATATATTCATCAGCATATGTCCTTAGCCAAGTTTGCGATGACCGTTATAATTAATCCTTTCAAAGTAAGCTATGCATTTTAATGAAAGGTCTACAAGAAAGATGAACTGGCTATTTCCAGCACTTGTAACTCTGTCATGGGCTATAAAAGGAAGAAAATTAGGAAGGAAGGAATTCTGAAAATCAATTATTCTATATGTGTAAGATAAAATTACAGATTCTATAGTTACGTTTATATATGTGAGACTTATGAAAAATTTTTGTTTTAACAACCTGTCAAAAATATTCTATTTATTTTCCATGAAATTCTATCATGTATTAAAAACATCATTTTTTCAGATGATTAATCCTGCTTGATTAGAAATGTGATAAATAATCTATTGCTTCCCTTTTAAAATTAAAAAGTCTAGATCTCAGACTGTATCCACTTTTAGGTCAAACATATCCAAATGAGGCTCCACCCACATTGTCTGATAACTTAATTAGAATATATTTTAATTAGTAAGTATGATCAGCCTTATGAAAAATTCAACAAATGCCCTGAAGTGATCAAGTCATTGTTAATTTAGTGATTCTATGTAGAAAGAGTCTGAGAAAATATAATGACTAAATTTGATAGAATGCTGGATGTTTAAGTTAAAAATAAGGAAAGAAATTTTGAGGAATTTAATTATGATAAAGTTTTGACATACTACAATTAGCAAAAGAAGGAATTTAAAGATACAATGAATTCAGAAGAGTTAGAAAGCAGATCTAGGCAGAATTATGAAAGGAGATAAATGATAGTAGTTGCCTAACCAGAAGGATATGCACAGCATGAGACAAAATGGATTATGTCAGAAAAAAGGTAAAAATGTGACCAGTTAAGACAAAAATATCATGAGATGCTTTTGAATAATTTTAGTGTTAGAATCTGAAATGTTTTTATAACATAAGACCTAAAATTTACATGAACCATTCAAAGAAGTGTTTAAAACATATATTTATTAAATTTATCATTTGAAATTATTTGTTAACATTAAAAAATAAAGAACAAATTTGGTCCTTTCAAAAATTGGCAGTGAATGCATAGAAAATACTTTTATATAAATGGACCTAATAGCCAAAAAATTTTGTACTCTACCAAACACCAAAAAAGTACAATGTGAATCATTAAAGATAAGATGAAACTGTTATGAAGAGTAGTGAAATACAAAATTTCCATTCTATAGAGAATAGATGTTGGTCAGTAGAATAAATGATTATCTACTGCAAATAATGTGAGAGAAATTTTTTAAGAATAAATAAAAAATTCTATATGCCAGTCACTGCAAAGGAAAATTCTGAGACTTCAATAGATACTAGATTACATAATAAAGAAAGATGCTTAAATTTAATTTCCAAAGATTGAAGGAAAAAAATATCACTCACTTTTGGGAATATTTGATTGAATATTTTTCTTGGTGTCTACCAGATTCATGTTTCCTATGATTTTATGAACAAGGAAACTTACAAAAAAATTTTTTAAATGTAAACACAAGGTGCTTTTAAATTCCTGAAGCAAAAGTATCATTTTCCCATTTTTAAAATGGCTTATTATTAGTTCCCACAGGTTCTCAACTATTTTTGGAAAGTCATAGATGCCATTTGTGAAACTGATAAAAATATGCATACTTTCTCTAGAAAGTCTTCTTACTTATTTACCAGAATATTTTGCAAATAAGTTGGGAATGTTCATAAATCCTCTGAATTCAGGTTAATGACCATTGACAAGTTAATGACTACTGATATAAATTTTAAGTTGCTAGGAACAGGAATATGAACAAACGCCATACTAGTTTTGCAGAAGCATTAAAACCTCAATACCAATCATACTTACTGCCACACTGGGATCCAAGGAGAATGTTTAAGATTGGCTCTACAAGCAAAGAAAAAGGAAGACTAGAGAATTGACCAGTTGTTTGGCATTGTTTGCAGGCTACCATTCTATACAACCCACTTCATGATATCTATTACCACTTCCCTGCCCCTGAATCTTTCAATTTATTTCCCTATAATTGTATATATTAATCAGATTAAAAACAAAACACAAATGTGTTTTTTAGATTCCTAAGCATATTCATTAGTGATCTAGACAATTACAACTATATATTTTTAAAGCTTATATTTTATAGAATAAATCAAAAGGCCCATAGTATTATAAGACATCAAAAACTTAAAATTACATATTAATAAATTGTACCATCTTATGTTATCAAATGAATAGAAATTCAATTATATTCCCAAGTGGGATTTTGCCTAAACAATCTAGATTTTTTTTCAGCATAATGTTATTTTATATCCCTCAGGTAAGGTTTATGACTTGGACAGAATTGGACATAAAAATAGCTCCAATTCTGGTCAATTCAAACAATTAGTAAACACTACTTAAAAGCTGAAATATCTTTTTAGTATCATGAAAATTATTTTGCTTTTAAAACTTTACATTTTCTGATTTGAGCTGTACAATGCAAATCATATTGTCTTCAGCTGAACCTGTAATAAATTGATAGCCTTGTTATTTCAATTTTACCCAGTATGTGTTTAAGTATAACAACATAACACTTCACTTTCCTAGTGGTCTAATAGTTTAAACACAGTTAATACTCAAAAACTTGAAGATTGCATGAATTCTATCAGAAGTTGAGAAGTCTTATCCTTTTGAGTTCCCATACTGTATTTTTTCTAAGTCTAAAAGCACCCATTCAACTACACACTTCCAAATAAATCCTTTCAAACAATTAAAAGATGCTTGGACGGATTACATTTGATTTAAGAAGCTCCCGAGTCAGGCTAACAGCATAGTAAAGCTACTTCACTTAGCATTCTTTTTCATTTTGCAATATCTATGGCACTAGTATTAGTATTACATTGAAGAATGCTGGTAAATGGTTTGGATGGTCTGGCATTTTAAAACAAAATGCAATTAAGCTTGGATAAATAGATCACTTTTAAAATACTTGGCAATCTTTCCAAGGCGATACAAAAGTAGAGAAATGTACTTAGAGAAGCTTTTTAACCAACTTTGTGGAAAGGTTGGGAAAAGAAATACTTTACCAAATAATGGCAGAGTCCACAAATGCAAGTCAGTGCATTTGTCACTTTTTATTACCAAAAATATTCTGTAACAAAGTGCTTTTTGGAGTAGAATAAGCTTTTTATTTTTTCCAAACTTGGTGTGATGAAAAATCACTTTTCCAAAAGAAATCAATTTTCAAAAATGTAACTCTATAAAATGTTTTATTCCCATTTTTGTGTATCAAAAATCCTAAAATAAGTGTCATAGGTGAAATCTATTTCCAATGAGAATGGGTAAGCTAAATGTGGAGAACACTTTTTTTCCATTAAGATGACTGAAGTTTGCTTTCATGCTAAACTAACAGTGATTATGGAGCACCTCCACAAAGTAGAAGCCCTTCTCGTCCTCTGTGGATTTTACCAGGAATTTTAGTTTCCTCTAATATCCTTAGTGTTTCTTACTACTGTAAGGTACATTCTTGGAACATCGATTTTAAATGTGCTTATTGAGAGACAGTTAATATAGCAGAAACATGAGTGAGCTCATTAATTAAATAAATAAATAAAACTTTTGTTAAGAAACAGAATTGAAAGTCCCCTGATGACTGTGCTCACTTGACTCAATGTTTTGGTGATTAAGAAGCATACATTACCATCTTCTGGAATCATCTAGAATCGCCAGATTTATATCAGAGATAACAAATGAAAAATGTTCCTTTAAAAATTGTGACTTTGCTTCATTTGTTCTCATTCACTAGGCCATAAGGATCTGGGAACACACATGGCCTACACATACCGTAAGTAAATAATTATGCAATAGCACTTATTTAGCAAAGATGCAATACATGTCTACATGCCAGAAATAGAACTTTTATTCTAGTTGAAGATACATACAATAAACAAATAAAAATTAATAAATAAAAATTTTAGAAGTTCTAGGTGACCAACAACATGGTGCCATTTCAGAGAACAGGAATTGACTTAATGACTGTAGATAGGATAGAGAAAGGCCTATCTAAAAAAGTAATTTTAGGCTAATTCCTAAGGTGAGATGCTCCCAGGCATATATAAATATGAGGGAATGCATTTCTTTACAAAAGCAATCATCCAAAAGACTGTGTATTATATACTACATATTGCTGTCCTGGACACTATACAAGGTCAATGCAGAATTACTTTTCATTATACTTTACTCATACTTTTTATTATCTTACATAACAAGTCAAAAATGAAACACCGGATGTAAGTAATTCTGTCTTCACAGTTTTGTGGAGGATATATTCTACCATATAGGCAACAAATCCTGTCTTCTTAACACCATAGACCATCAATTAAAACCAGGTCAGCAACTATAGAGGTTTAAAAAAGCCACATTAATATCCCTGACACTTCTGCTGATGTTAGTTATACTTCTCTTTGGTCTGGTGCAGTGGTGAATGCCTTCTGGAGTATCAAATTAGTGGTGATTCTCTTCTGAAATTAATACACCTGGTAATTGACATTGCGTGTTAGAATCTAAATTTTACGCTCTGTAAAAATCTATACTTCACACCAGTATATATTTTGTTGCATTTACATTTGAGTCAATTTCTATGTAAGAAAAATATATAGTCTTTATTTTAATAATCAAATCAGAAGACCATTAAGAATTTGAAAGTCTGTTATACGTTCTATCATTTAATTAAATTATTCTTTCTTTGATTGTATGATTATGTGAGATGAGTGTGGTATGAATATCATGTAATCAGCCAAAATAAGATCTGATGCCAGTTCCTCTATAGAGTGCTCTTACCATACACATAATGTTTCAAACCACACTCAATCTAAATAACATTTTTTGGAGCAATAAATACAATTCTGAACTCCCAAAGATAACAAGTACTCATATTTTCATCATGTATGCCCTGATTTTGGTCACTCTTCTCTTCATATCATACTCATGCAAGGGGGGTGAATAACAACACTTAACTTGAGCCCTGTAGTCAAAAAGACAGGATTTTAAGTTCAGATTCATTTACCATCTTTAACCTCAGGTGAGCTACTTGTTTTTCCTAAGTCTCCACAAATATGTACAATGGAAGTAATAATACCTAGTTTCTGAGACTGTTATTGTGGTTAAGTAATATATTTGATGCACTCAATACACTGCTGGCACATGGTAAATAGTAAAAATTTAAAGTTATTAATTATTGAAGATTGAAAATAAATTTATGTTTTATATAAAATAGTAAAGTTTTCTCATTTTTAGCACTTTTTTATATGCTGCAATTATGCAAATCCTACTCATCATTTAGGATCCCTCGATTGTGAACTTGGTAGATAACCTGGGCCATCTTGCTGTATTTCTACTCAATGTGTAGAAGAATTGGAATTATGACTAAGAAAAGATTAATCAAAGAGTTCACACTAATCTCAGAATAAATTAAAAATTAAATTAACAATCAGCAATGCTTTAACATTTTTTCAAAGGTGTCAGAAAAACATTATTCTCAGAATTTCTGTTATTCTTTTCAGTGACTTTTCAAATGTTGGGGAGACTTCTTTCATAGATAATTCTAATTGCTTTTCTTCAATCTCACCATCACTCTTACCAGACCTGCCCCACCCATCAAAGTTTAGCATTAATACTGCCTCTTTAGAAAAGCCTTCTCATCACATCTCATCAAAAGTATCTGAACCAGAGTGGCATCATCAAGATGGCCAACAAGAAGTTTCTTGTGTTCAAGATGACACAACTCAGCACCAAGAGGAATCACCTCAGCTGTGATTCTTCAACTTCCAAAGGAAAAGAGAGCAGGAAGATACTCTCAGCTTTCGCTGTTGAAGTCCTCCCACAGTCTTTGCCAATGGCACCCCCTCTCTGGAGTGTTCATCTCCAGATCTGGAGCACACTGAACATCACATTAAAAGTATTATAAGACATGACCAAGTGGGATTTATCCTTGGGATACAGGAATAGTTCACCATACGCAAATCAATTAGTATGATATGCCACATTAACAGAATGAAAGATAAAAACCATATAATCATCTCAACAGATGCAGAAAAAGCATTTGACAAAATTCTACATTCATTCACATAAAAACTCTAAACAAAATAAGTGTAGAAGGAACTTACCTCAATACAATGAAGGCCGTATATGAAAAGCCCACAGGTAATATTCATAAGCAATGTGGAAGAAAAACTGTAAGCTTTCCCTCTAATATCTGGTATAGGGCAAGGATGCCCACTCTCACACTTCTATTCCACATAATACTGGAAGATCTAGCCAGAGAAATTATACAGGAGAAAGAATTAAAGTGCATTGATAAGGAAAAAATAAAATGATCTCTCTTTGCAGATGAAATGATCATACATGTGGACAACCCAGAAGACTCCAGCAGAAAAGTTGGAACTAACAAAAAAATTCAGAAAGTTCCAGGGTACAAAATCAAGATACAAAAATCAGTGGCATTTCTATACACAAACAACAAATTATTTGAAAAGGAAATGAAGAAATCAATTCTATTTACAATAGAATCAAAAATAATAAAGTATTTATGAATAAACTTAAGCAAAGAGATGAAAGGCATTTACACTTAAAATTATGAAGCACTAATGAAGAAAATGAAAGCATATATAAATGATAAGACATCCTGTGCTCCTGGATTGGAAGAATTAATATTGCTAAAATGCCCATACTACCCAAAGTGATCTACAAATTCAATGCAATCCTTATCAAAATTCCAGTAGTATTCTTTACAGAAATGGAAAAAAGCAATCCTAAAATTCACAAAAAATCTTGAATAGCCAAAGCAATCTTGAACAAGAACAAAGTTGGAGGCAGAGCTCTTTTTGACTCAAAATATATGGCAAAACTACAGTAATGAAACAGTATGATGCTGACAGAAAAATGGACACATAGATCAATGAGACAGACTAGACAGCCTAGAAATAAATCCATCCGTTTGTGGTCAGTTGATCTTTGAAAAGAGTGCTAAGAACCTACATGAGTAATAAACAATCTGTTTAATATGTGGCATTGGGAAAACTACACATCCACATGCAGAAGAATGGACTTCAACCCTTATCTCACAACATATACAAAAATCAAGTCAAAATTGATTAAAGACTTACACATATGACTTGAAATCATAAAACTACTAGATTACAACATAGTGGAAAAGTTTCTTGGCATTTCTAGGTAATGATTTTTTTAGATATGACTCCGAAAGCATAGGCAACAGAAGAAAGAACAGGCGAGTGGAATTTCATCAAACTAAAAAGCTTCTGCACAGGAAAAGCAAATAAACAAAAAATCAACAGTGTGAAAAGACAAGCTATTGAATGGAAGAAAATATTTGTAGATCATATATGTAAGAAATTCATACAACTCAATAACAAAAAATCAAAAACCTTCTTTAAAAATAGGCAAAGGACCTGAATAGACATTTCTCATAAGACATACAAATGGTTAACAGGAGTACCGATAGGTGCTCACCATCACTAATCATCAGGGAAATACAAATCCAAGCCACAATAAGATATCTCCTCATACCTATCAGCATGTCTATTATCAAGAAGAAAAAAGATAAGCATTAGCAAGATTGTGGAGAAAAGGAAACCCTTCTACACTGTTGATAGCAATGTAAATTGGTGCAGCCATTATGGAAAACAGTATGGAGGTTCCTCAAATAACTAAAAATAGAACTACCATATGATCCAGCAATCCCACTTCTGCATACATAATGAGAGAAAAAGAAATCAATATCTTTAAGGGATTTCTGTCCTCCCATGTTCATCGCAGCATCATTAATAATAATCTTTCAGTACTTTCATATACTGAAATATATTCTGTATATGAAAATAATTTAAATTTCCATCAATAGATGAATGGATAAAAAATGAGGGGGGTATGTGTATATATAAATACATATGTAATATAAAATGTAACATTATCTTGCATTTAAAAAGAAGAAATTCCTTCCATTTGTAACATGTATGAGTCTGAAGGATATACGCATATGTGAATCATTATCCTGTGGATGGGCCGTGAGTGAGGATGGAATACTTAGTTTTCAAGATTGTAGGATGATATGAGAATGGGACAGAAAAATATTATAATATCCTCCAGGTTCATATATGGAGGATAAATACTGCATGATTTCACTTATGTATATAATCTAAAATAGTCAAATTGCTAGAAACAGAGAGTAGGATGGTGATTGCCAAGGGCTAGAGGGAAGAAGAAATGAGGAAGTGTTGATAAAATGACAGAAAGTTTCAATCACGCAAGATGAATGAGTTGAAGAAATCTACTATATACTTAGTAATATTGTATTATATACCTAAAATTCACTGATAGGATGGACCTTAAGTGTTCTAACCATTAAAAAAAGAAGAAAGAAAAAGAACAGGAAAGAAAAAAAGAAAACGATAACTCTGCAGTAATTAGTATGTTAAGGAGATTGATTGGTAATTATTTCACAATGTATATTTATATAAAAGCATCAAATTGTACAATTTAAATATATAAAATTATGTCAATTATACCTTAAGAAAGCTGAAAAACAAGAAAAATTATATAAGTTGTTCTATTTGCATCAGCATAGTTAAACTTGATAAATCAAGATTAACTCAACTATTCTCTCTATATTTATAAAGACCTGTGATTTACAAACTTGTTAGGCTTTCAAAGGAAGTAAGACAAAGGCATTGATTGCCCACTTGGAGATTAAGTCCTAATGGGAGAGAAATTTTGTATTAAAGAAACTTGGAAAGTAAAACTTAAAAGTAAACTAGGCATATTTCTAAATTCATTTATACTTATTATGCAAAAGTATACAGAAGTGGAGTTTGGGCTTAGGATTTTCAAAGCTGGTGCAGCATATCATATTAGGGCCAATGAGAGTAGAGAAATTGGTAACTCAATTCATATGAAAATCCTTTGTTTTTGCCTCGTGTATCGACACAATGAAAATTTCTGAAGAAATATATATTATTTAATTTTTAAAACAAAATCAAATTTAAAATATAATAATTTCTTTTTCACAAAATAGTCATTACCATCGATATTTTACGTAATCTTCTATTGCCACATGCTGATTTGATAGAGTGTTTGAGCCACAGGTTGAAGAAAACCGGCTTTATTTCACACATTCATCTGGGACAGACACCTGAATGAAATTAGCAATTACAAATCATGTAAAACACATTTTCTTCACTAGTCATGGCATTTTCTCTGTAAGAAACATCTTTTCTCTCCTCCTGAGGGAACCATATAATATAAAAGAAAATTCACTGAAAATATGTATCAAGAATTGTTTCTTGATTACAGTGTCATGCATCATGGTGCTGTGGTTTAAAGTCTTTGTGCTTCCCTTCAAAACACTGGTTTTTGAGTACTTCTATATCAGCAACTCAAAATGTAATGTCCTGAAACCTGGCACTTGAATTGTAAACTGAGATGAATACTTCTTTCTAAGAATTAGTGCAAGGCAGTCAAGCCATTTCATTTTTTTAATGGAGTTTCTAGGACTTTTCTAGTCACCCACAAATAAAACATGGTCTCAGTACTTTTAAAGATTAATAGTTCAGCAATATGTTGTGCAACAGCAAGATAAAAATTAAATAAAGGCTGATGTCAAAAGAACTTACTTTTTTATTCTAGGATATAAAGAACAAAAAAGACTGAATATTGGTCTCAAGTGCCTTTCAACTAGCAATAGGACAGCAACTATTCTCAACATACTGAATACAAATCAAACTTATAATCTCTATTTCAGATCCTCTAGCTATTTAGCTTTTATTATACAAAGTGCATTAAGGCCTACACACACACACACGTGCGCGCACACACACACACACACACACACATTGCAAAAGAAGATCTGACCTAAAGGTTTAGGTAGGGTCAGGCAGCACTTGTATGAGAGCAGTGTTGTGGATTCTCCAAAATTTTCGTAGCTATTGACATTGAAAAACATAGACATATGGAAACTCTTGGGCCATCATAATATGGTTACAAACCCTATTTTATTTTAAAATAAAGTAGAGAAATTACAACTGTGCCTCTTACTTCCAAGTTAGAATATTATCCTTTTGGATTTTTTGTATTATGTTTAATAACACAAGTCACTCCATTGGCTCTACCATCTCGTGTCATCTCTTAATGGGGCAGTCTGCCTCCAAATGAGGAGGCTGTCTTAGGTATGACTTTTAAAATTTATCACATGGAATGTCAACCCTGTTGGGACTTAATTCTGCATAAGAAAGTTGAATTAAGTGTTAAGTAGCTGTCTTCATTAGATACTATATGTCTGATACTATATGCCTGATACGGATGATTTCAAAGAATCATTAAACAGATCAGAAGCATTTCATATCTGACTTTTACCTTTTTTACTTAATTAGTTTTCTCATGAAAGATGCCCATGATATGATTGGTTTTGATCATTATGTTGATAGTTTTAGTCCATTTTTTCTATATTAGAACATTCTACATATTGGCATTCTCAAACACACACACCCACACACACACAAAGTAAGTAAGCATAGATTGTAAAAAACCACAACTTTTACTATATCCCATGTGATTCCAGAAAAAAAGTCTTTGAGGTGGAATGTGTCACTTATTTATGTAATTGTGAATACAAGCACTTTAATGTTTAATATTAAAAACATTTATATTGCACTTACTCTGGATCAATAACTTACAAAGCTTGGATTTGAACCCATGCAGTGTGGCTCTGAAGTGTATATTTTTTACCAACAAATCCCTTCACAGATTTTTTTAAAGAATTTCTTTAAAATCATCTGCAATTTAACACCACAAGTGTTACTGAGCGATGACGATAAAGCACTGCACTAGATGCTGTATAGTCACTAACAAGAAATGGACTATGGAAGCTCGCATTTTAGTGCAAGGCAAGGCTGTGATGTAATGCAGCCTATAAGTAACAGAAATCAGAGAAGTATTTCTGGGTTTTATAAAAATTCCACCTGAAAATATCCAGAAAGATTTCCTCAGTTCAACTGTCCTATTTTGTCCAGGGACTGTCCTCGTTTTAGCACTTAAAGGCCTGAATCCTGGGAAAGTCTCCAGCCTCTGGGTAACTAGGATGATTGATCATTGTGTCATGGTCTGGCAAAAGCAAAACTCAATTCCAAAACATTAAAAACAGGTACTCAAGCAATAACTATTCAGAAATATTCATAGCATCACTATTCACAATAGTTGGAAGTAACCTAAAAGTCCATTAAAGGATAAATGGATAAATAAAATGTGGTATGTACATATAATGAAATATTATTCAGCCATACAAATGAGTGAAATACTAATGTATGCTTAGTGTGTTGAATGAACTTCAAACACACCAAATGAAATGAAACCAGACACAAAAGACCACATATTATATGATTCTATTTATATAAAATATCCAGAATAGTTAAACTCATGGACAGAGAAAGCAAATTGATGATAATATGGTTTAGATATTTGTCCCCTCCAAATCTCATGTTGAAATTTGATCCCCAGTATTGGAGGTGGGGCCTAGTGAAAGGTATTTGTGTTGTGGGGGAAGATCTCTCATGAATGGTTTGGTACCATCCTCACAGTAATGGGTGAGTTATTGTTTTATAGTTCATGTGAGATTTGATTGTTAAAAAGGACCTAGCACCTCCTCCCCCCCCTTGTTTTCTCTCTTACCATATGAAACACCTGCTACCTCTTTGCCTTCTGCCGTGAGTGGAAGGTCCCTGAACCCCTCACCTAAAGCAGATGCTGGCATTGTGTTTCTTATACAGCCTACAGAACCATACGCCAAATAAACCTATTTTGCTATATAAATTAGCCAGCATCAGTAATTTTTATAGCAATGCTAATGAACTAAGACAGTGGTTACAAGGGGCTAGGGGGAGGAGGGATGGGAAGTGTCTGATTAATGAGTATGGACTTTTCTTTCTGAATGATATAAACATTTCGGAACTAGAGAGAGGTGGTGATTGCTCAACATTGGGTGTATGCTAGATGCCACTGAATTATTCACTTTAAAATAGAATAGTTGAGACAGTGAGACCAAGCCCTTCTCTCCCTCCTCCTCCTCGGCCTACTCAACACAAAAATAATGAGGATGAAGACATTTAAAATGGTTCACTTTCACTTATACAGTAAATACATATTTATTTATTTCTGTTAAAGTTTAGATATGATTTGTTTGACTCTTCTAAATCTCATGTCGAAGTATGATTTCCAGTGTTGGAGTCAATTAATAAGAGGTGTTTGGGTCATGGGCATGGATCCTTCATGAATGGCTTGTGGCCATCCTCCCAATAAAGAATGAGTCCTTGCTCTATTAGTATCCATGAAGAACTAGTTTTTAAAAGAGCATGGCACCTCCTCCCTCTCTCCTCTTGCATTTTGTCTCACCATGTGGTCTTTGCACATACTGGCTTCTCTTTCCTTACTACCATGAATGGAAGTCCTCACCAGAAGCAAATAGTGGCACCATTCTTCTTGTACAAGCTGCAGAACCGTGAGCCAAATAAACCTCTTTTCCTTATAAATTGCCCAGCCTCGGGTATTCCTTTACAGAAACACAAATAGACTAAGATAGTTCCAAGATGGATCATACGTTAGGCCACATAACAAATCTCAGCAAATTTAAAAGAATAAAAATAATACCATGTATCTTCTCAAAACACAGTGAAATAAAACTAGAAATCAATTCTTGGAGGAATTCTCAAAACTACATAGATACATGTAAATCACACAGCCTGTTTCTGAACAATCTTTGGGTCAATAATGTAATCAAGATGGAGATCGATCATTTTTTTGGCCTTTTGGCTAGGATCAAGTGATGATGAAAATCAAAAAGTTTTTTGAATTAAATGACAATGGAGACACAAGCTACCCAAATCTCTGGGATACAGTAAAAGTGGTGCTAAGAGGAAAAATTCATAGCACTAAATACCTACATCAGAAAGACAGAGAGATCATAAACTAATAACCTAATGTCACACCTCAGGGAATTAGAAAAACAAGAAGAAATCAAACTCAAAGCTATCAGAAGACAAAAATAACAAAGATCATAGCAGAACTAAACAAAATTAAAACAAACAAAAAATACAAAGGATCAATGAAATAAAAACTTGGTTTTTTGAAAATATAAATAAAATCAATACATCACTAGCTGGATTAATGAAGAAGAGAGAGGATTCAAATAAGTTCAATCAGAAATGAAAAAGGAGACATTACAACTGATACCACAGAAATACAAAAATATCTGAGAGTACTATAAACACCTGTATGCACACAAACTAGAAAATTAGAAGAAATAGATACATTTTTGGAAATATACAACCTCCCCAACTTGAACCAGGAAGAAATAGAAATCTTGAACAGACCAATAAATAATAGCAAGATTGAGTCAGTAATAAAAAAAAAAAATCTCCCAACAAAAATAAGCGAAGGGAGATGGATTTACAGCCAAATTCCATCAGACCTACAAAGAGGAACTGGCACCCTTTCTACTGAAACTGTTTCATAACATGGAGAAGGAGGTAATTCTCCCTAACTCATTCCAAGAAGCCAGTATCACCCTAATACCAAATCCAGAAAAGGACACAACAAAAAAAGAAAATTGTAGACCAATATCTTTCATGAACATAGATGCAAAAATCCTCAACAAAATACTAGCAAACTAAATCCAGCAGTATATCAAAAAAGAATTCATCATGATCCAGTGGGTTTCATCCCAAGGATGTGAGGATGACTCAACATATGCAAATCAAAAAATACAATTTACCACAGAAACAGAATTAAAAACAAAAACCATATGATCATCTCAATAAATGAAGAAAGAGCATTCAATAAAATCCACCCCTTCCTGATAAAAAAAAAAAAACCTTAACAAACTAGGTATAGAAGGAACATACCTCAAAATAATAAAAGCCATATATGACAAACCCACAGTCAACATCATACCGAATGGAATAAAGTTGAAAGCATCCCTCATAAGAACTGGAACAAGACAATGGAGCCCACTTTCACTTTTATTCAACATAATATTGGAAGTCCTAGCCAGAACAATTAGGCAAGAGAAAAAAATAAAAGGCATCCAAATCAGAAAAGAGATCAAACTTCCTTATGATTTTCTTAATAACATTTTCTTTTCTTTATCTTTATTACAAGAATACAATATATAATACATATAACATAAAAAATATGTTAATCAACAGTTTATATTATCAATAAGGCATCCAGTCAACAGTCGGCCACTACTAGTTAAGTTTTTGTAGAGTCAAAAGTTATACATGGATTTTCAACTGTGTGAAGAGTTGGCACTCATAACCCTGGAATTGCTCAAAGGTCAACTATAGGACTTAAAATTCTACAGAGCAAATAGAAGAACTGTAGACAGCCACTGCTGCACAGTACTTACAAAAAAGTTACAGAACTAGTCTTACAAGGTACATAAGTATCATTAACTAGAAAAATCTATCAAAGGTAAAAGATGAAATGGTATTAGTACCTTATTATAGCATATGCTAGATTTATTTTTAATTTTGATATATGTTTCTGTGAAAAAAGACAAGTAATTTTTCTCTTAAGTGTTTTCTTATATTTAGATAGTACATTCTTGACCATGAATAGTCTCAATTTTTGCCTAGTTATTCTGTAATTCTGCCTGCTACGTGCTGTCTACAATGTTATGAGGAGTGAGATCAAAGAGGTCATAGAAATGCTTGCTTAAAATTATCACCAAATGAAAAGCACAGGAAGAGTCTTTGACCCAAACCAACTGACTTGCTAAAAGCCATGTGGTAATAGCATTCTAGCAAATTCCCTTTAGGAAAATAGCTTCACTCTTTTATTTTTAGGCTTTAGCAAGAAAAAGCACATGCAGCTACTATAATTTGCATCAACTGAAGCATGACATTTCATGATTTACTTGTTCATTGAAGCATATGAATTCAGATGTAATATTCCTACCAAGAAACAATATTCTAAGCCAATAGGAAAACTGAAAATCAACGTTAGTACTTAATCTTCGTTACTATAAATCTCACCTTCCAGGTTATGACCTTCTTTTTTTCAGTTGATATGCAGTTTCCAAATGCATCATTGATTTTTCTTACAACGTATCAACTCATCTGTACATGAGCTAATAGGCAAATAAAATACTAGCTCTAAAATTAGATTTGGTTTTCTCGGTTTAGTTGCTAGTGTCCCATTACTGATCCTTTGCTGCCAAAATATATTATTTCAAAATTGGAGCACATAATGATTAGAAATCATTTCACCAAAATACATTTGTCTTTATTTTAGAATTATCTTGTTTTTATTATCATTAAATATTAATTTTTTGACAGGACACGTAATTGCTTTTCTGGCAATATGTCCTACTGATTCTCAGTTTATAATACTCCATCTATAATTCCCAAATTAAACATAACTATCAGAGTACTCACAATAGCAGAGAGATAATTTTATTGTGTACTGCTCTGATTGGAATTCTTGGATTTCCTGGTGTACAGCTTTGATGTGTGTTTTAGCCTCAAGTAAGTCAGCAATACAATCAAGTAAGCTGGCTTTTTCATCTCCTATTTAATTGTTCTGGGTTTTGGGAGTCACTTTACTTTCTCATGCCTTTATTCTCTGCGTAATGATTCCACAAGCACTAGATAAAAGTACGTAAAAATATGTATTATAATTATTATGAACCTCAGATGATAAGAAATTAGCAAAATCAGTATAAAGTTATTTATGATGTGACATGTTATGTGCAATATACACCAAAGAAATTCTGGGAAAGAGGGAGGTGACTTCTAATTGAGATGATGAGGGAAGCTTTCATGAGGAATTTGAGATGGCATAAAAAACAAACAGAGGACTTAGGAATGCTTAAGCTGTGTTTGCATGGCAACAATAGGACAAGAAGCATAGACTGTATGGAAAGATAATAAAAATAAATGTAATTAAAAAATAAGGCCAAGAAA
>CAUYRT010049541.1:0-14108 GCA_963574885.1 Lepilemur ruficaudatus
GCTGCAGGGGTGCCTCCCCCACAGGGCACGGATTCACTCTGACAGACTAGTCTGGGGTGGTCAGGCGGGGCAGGAGCTGTCATTTCCCGTAAGGGATGTCATTGGTTACTTCATGAGGCTGGGCCCCAGCGGCAGCTCCACACTCGCTCTTCCACCCCAGACACCCACCCTACATGCGCGGAGACACACACACACACATAGGCACACACACACACACACACACACACACAGGCATACACACACACATCCCAGCACTTGGTCCGCAATCTTCTCTCCTGACATCTTTCACCTGATCTGTACACAATTTCCAAGTGACGACTATATGCCCACCTGTGACTTCTCATTATCACACCTGTCCCACTCATTTGTTCATTCACTCCACAAATAAATACCATTGCATCTCACTTGCCAAACAACATGCATCAAAAAATCAACATCATCAAAAGCCTTTTTATAAGTCTCAGGCATCCACAAAATAACCCTAAGATTCTTCCCCCAGACAACTTCTTGCACAAAGCACTTCAGAAAGAGAAGTGGACCCTCACAATCCCTGCTCAGGAATCCTGACTCAAGAATATAACCTCAAAGCAGGGTCTCTTCCATGGCAATTCTCAAAATTAATATGAATCAGAATCACTCGGGGGCTTGTTTTAGAAAAAATACAGATCATCAGGTCCTGGAAAGTCTGGTTGTTTGTCTGGAATGGAGTCCAGAAATTGTATTTTTTAACAAACACTCAAGTGATCCTGATGTGGTGGACATTTTGAGAAACATGGGTCTCCTCCTGAATCTGATCTCGTTCAGGAAATGCCTGACAATACTTGGCAGTACCTGGGAAACTACACATTTCCTCTCACGCTGGATTTGTTTGTTCTTGATTATTTTTCTTGCGTGGACTAACAATATTTCTCTCCAAGAGTCTCACACCCTTCCTTCCGCTGATTTGTTTACATGTTCATTCAAGAAGCATTCCTTAAACCCTTCCTCTGCTAACAGCATTCATCTATAATAATTCAGATATTTTGCATGTTTTCTGTGAAACTTCAGCACCCCTAAACTTGGCCTCTTGTGCCTTTTCTATTTTCATATATTAGAAAGAAAAACCAAATTGATGTCAGCTTCCTTCACTCCATCCCCTCATCACCTGCAAGGAAAAAAAAGCTCAGGGACTTCTAATTAGAAACATAAAAATGTAATAAATATTTTGGCTCAAGGCATGAAAAGCATGAGTGTTACCTTGCTCAGGAGGCTGCCTGGCCACAGTGTTGGGATGTCTGCGATTCGGTTGCTATTACTCAAGACCAGGGAGAAGGCAAAGTGGGTTCTCTGCTCCCTCCTTGCTCTCTTGGCCCTCAGAGCGTACAGCTGTGCTATTTATCAGCCTCCACTGTCCTTCCCAGCCTCCCCCACCCTGGAGGGCTAACCACAAATGATGGCGGCCAATCACAAGAGGGCAGGAGCCCCCAGCTCCAGCTGCCACCTGGCTCTTTAGGAAGCCCTGATGGGGGGTGGGGGCCAAGTGTAGAACCATGCACAGGTGTGTGCTGGAGCACTGGCTACCAGTTCACTCCCCAAGAATGGTCGGGTTAGAAATGATCTTGCCAATATAAGCTCTGGCTTCTGCCAGGGTTCTGTAGCTCTTTGCCTCAGTCCCACATCTGTAAAAAGGAAATAGGAGGAATGCATACCTCAAAAAGTCAATGGTGTCATATAATGAGAGTGATTACTGGGAAATGCTTGAAACGGTGCCTGCCTCTTTGCAGAAGCTCATCGAATAGTAACAATACTCCGATTTTTTTTTTATTATTTTCAAATGGTATACAGTCTCAGATTCCTTCCACCTGCTTAAATCTGGGTCAGAGAAAGTTGATGCTCCTTGTAACTACTCTAAGTTTAAACATCACTAGAGTTTTACCTCCCTGGCTACTTTAGGGGCCTGGATCAAAAGCACCTCCTTTTTTTACTTTCCAATGTCTTAAAATGATAAATACAGATGAAAGAATATTTATAACCCTTCTTATCTTGAGGAAAAAAAACATTACTAGAGTTTTGAAGTCAACAGACCTGGATTTAAATCTCGGCTCAGGACTTCGATTCATTAATTAAACTTTATGAGCCTCAATCTTGTCATCTACAATCTAGGATTGATAATATCAGTCCCTCAGATCTAGACTTTTTAGTAAAAAAGAAATAAAAATTTTAATGAAAAAAAAAAGATTAGTTCCCACTACTGAGATAATTGGCCAGGCTTCTCAGTGCTTTACATAAATTTAATTCTCACAGCAGTCATATGCATTTGATATTATTATCTCTAAAGAGAAGCAGCAGCAGTTCAGAGCAGTGGAGTAACTTGCCTGTGGTCACACAGCCATAAGTAGTGAAGGAGGGGTTGGATTCCAAAGCTCATGTTCTTAATCACTCCACTGTACCGTAAAAGGAGAATAATGAAAGCCACTCTGTAGTCATAGTCTACAGATGATTCAAGAATGAATAGGTGTATACCTAGCACAGTCTCTGTTTCAAATCCCCTTTATAATTCTCAGACTAGCTTTACCCCCAGAGTCCTTCTCTGTGCTCAGCTAATGTGTGAGGCATTGCCTTGCTCATTTGATTCTCAGCAAACACTATGAAGGAGGCAGGTGCAAGGATTTCCCTGTTCTGCGCTGCCCTCATCAGACACTTTTCTCATATCCCCGTGCTTTGGCACTTGGACCTGTCCTGGGGACACAGCTCCTGCTCACTAAGCTAATGACAGGGCAGAAACCATTGCAGCGATATTGGAAGAGAAGAGAGATTGGCCTTGACTTCTGGGAGCTCCAGTGCATTTATGCCCAAGAGGATAGAGCCTTCATCTGAGGGTCACATTTGAGGAGGCATTGTGAGAAGGGGCAGGTGAGAGCTGAGAATTACCTGAAGATGGTGTGCATGTTCAGCAGGGCCATCAGGAAGCAGGCTTTGTGGCCCCAATGCCATCCTCATACAGTGGGGCCAAGCAGAGAGGAGTCACAACGTTACTTACATGGAGGAAGGTGCCCTTCCCACTCATCCTCCCACTCCTCAAAACTCTGCATCTCCACTGGACTCACAGAAAGAAAAAGGAAGGGCCAGGGTTTATGCCTCACCTTGAAGGAAAGAGGAAAAACAGTATCTCACCAAATTAGAACAAAGCAGCAAATTCAACTAGCCAGTGCCCTGCACTTTCTGGGTTTAACACTGAAAGTCCAAGGCAAACAGAGCTGGTTGGTCATTCATGATCTCCAAATCAAAATCTCTCGGGGCTCAAAAATTTGTAAATAGAAAACTTTTCAATTTTTCTTGGGGAAGTAAGTTCATCAAAGAAACTCATCAAAGAATGTGCACCAAGCCACTGGGGCTGGGGGCATGAGGGTCAGACCAGATAATGGAAGAGATTTCTCATTTTTTACTCTCTTTACCATAGATTTCTATATTGCTTAATTCTTTTTACCAGCAATGTATTACTTTTATAAATAGGGGAAAAAAACCCACAAGATTTACAAATAAAGGACAAAACAAAATATTGGATGCATATGAAGATACCGTTTTCTAATTGTTTGAGAAAAGTCTGGATTTGTATACAACAAACTCTTCAAAGGCAGGAAGGCCAACATTTTCATGTTCTTCCCCATCTCAGGTGGGGGCCTCTTTCTCCCAGCCATGTTAGAATCAAGTCACTTGTCTCCTGCTGAGAGCTGAGACTCCACTGGATAGCCTGGAAAAGCAAGCTGAGTGACGGACCTTTGTCACTTTGGACACTAAAATTCCATCCACTATGTTTCAAATCTTTTCCATGTGACAAGCCCCACTGGAGCAAACTTTGACTTCCATCATAAAAGAGCAAAGTCAGAGCTGCCTAGGATTCCACGTTGTTCCAAGCAAATTAAAAATAAAACACCGCTGACAGGTGTTGACCAAATTTTGCAGGGGGCGAAGAATGAAAACGGTGAACTACAACCTGGACAATCTGATTCCAGGCTCCAGCCTTGGGCACAGCGCATCCGGCTGAGCGACTAGCTGTAGTTAATCCTGGAAGTGCTCACAGGCCCTCCACGGGCCCTGCTCCTCCAGGCATGTGCTCTCTGCCATCCTTCTTCTCACCTGCCTCTCCATCCAAGCCCCAAACCCTCCCTAGCAGGTTGTCTACGCCTATTCCTGTTAGCCCCCCAAAGGCCTTTTTAAGAGACCTTTTCAAATTCAATTTCTTCCCAGACTTCAATGCGCTCCAGTTGCTGATATCCATCAAAATCTTCTCCTGCAGCGGTGGTCTGAGTGCGTGAACGCTGCATTGGGCACTCTTATCATAACCCAGCAGATGCTGTTTACCGGCATTGTGATTACATGTATAAGCACGTATCTGTATATCTCCAACAAGCAAAACTCTTGTCTTCTAACATCACCAAATCGAAAGCCAGAGTTAGAACGGGAACTTAGAGGTTATCTGGCTCGATAGGTATGGTTTATAGGTGAGAAACAGTCCCTGAAGGGCAAAGTGTCCTGATCAATGTCACAGAAGGGAATTAGCAGAAACAGCACTACCAACCAGTCTCCCCAGTCCCAGGACAAGATTCTTCCCACTACGCTGAAAAGGGGACATCCCTCCCCTTCTCACCCCCGAAGCCATCTCGCCTCTCTTAGCCTGGAAAGAAACTCAGGTGGGCAATGGAGCAGAACCTTAGCGGGTCACAGCTGGAGCAGAGCCTACGGCGATCAGGCACACTGGCCACCCCGCACCGGCGGTGGAGAGACAGCGTCTCCACCTGCTCATTTCTCCCCTACTTTCCCAGTCTTCAAATTGCTTTCTAATTAACTCATTGTGGATTATCCCTGTTAGGAAATTTTCTAATGCCTTATTAATTGCTCTAAACGTCAGCCGCAGCTCACTCCCCGCGCTCCCTGGAGTGCCGCAGGGGGCTGAGGGAAGCTAGGCTGTTTCCTAAGCAGCTAGTGCCACCGTGTGGGCAAAAAGTCTATATCCTTGAGCTATCAGGAAAGCCATCAGAAAAAGTCTCGGGAGGTTATTGAATCCATGAACTGCTTAAGGAGGAATCACGTTTCCTTTTCTTCTCTTCTCTCCTCCCATTATCACAACCTCTATCCTCCCTGCCCATCCCCTCTGCCATGCCCCTTGATTTTTACAGGCTAGGAAACAGCGCCAAAAGCTTAAAGGTCAAAGTAACTTGCACAAGATCTCTGACCTCGTCAACTCCAGTCTCCCACTACAGTCAAGGGACCGACATGGAACTCCGTTCTCACTGTCTTGCTTATCCTGACTGGCCCCAGAAGGCAATGTGGATAAATGCCTCCTCCTTATTCCACAAACAAGTGAAGACATGAGGACCATGTCTTCATGAGAGAGGTTGGAGAACTGAGAAGGGACGCCAAGTGTGTGCATGGGACTGCTAGACATCCTTTCTGGTTTGAAGACATCTGTTCCATTTCCAAACCCAACGATAGAGAGGCATTTCTTGGTCTCCTCATCCTACTTACCTGCATAGGATCTAAGAATGAGTTCAAACATTGATGTAGGAGGAATTTGATCTAAATTTCTCAGAGCTGATATTCAGGTTTGGGGAATGAGCTCTCTCAAGCTAGAGTAAACAAAACACCTGAATGACTAATTGCAAATAGTATCAGATGTCTTTATAAAAGCCAAACCGGGCAACTGCCCAAGCTCTATAAATTGGGGCCTCCCAAAATTTCACACTCAGTTTTGGAGGGTGAGAAAGGAATCACATCGAAACAAAGGGGCTTTAACTGTAATTAAGTTTAACTGCGTTTCTATCTATTGTTACCATGTGACTTTATTTTTTAAAAAGTCATGTTTTCTAGTTATTTTTATTGTTTTTTTTTTATTTAGTAGACAGCATCTATGATTGTTTTTAATTAGCATGTATCACCAAAAAAAATGATCTCAACAACATGACAAAACATCACGAATATTGCTCAGGCCTCCTAAGCCTCTTGGTAACTTCTCTGCTGCCCACTGGCCATGACTGTTACACATGTAGAGACTGTGTAAGATACCAGGAGTCAACTTCAGGTGCAGTGGCCTTTTGGCCACTTGGACTCATCATTCCCTTTCACCAACAAAGGTATTTCCCCTTGGTAACAATCAATAACAATACAGTAGTGTTAAAATAACTTATGGTTTATGCCTGTTGACCTGAATGTGGGTGTTACAGGCTGAAGTGTTTCCCCTCAAAACTCATATGTTGAAGCCCTAACCCCCAATACCTTGGAATGTGGCTGTATCTGGAGATAAGGGCTTGTATTAGTCAGGATTCTGAGAGAAACAGAACTACGAGAGAGAGAGATTATGGGATTTGGCTTATACAATTATGGGGGCTGACAAGTCCCCCCAGGAAAGCCAGTGGTAGGAGAGCCAGTGGTATAATTCAGTCCAAACCTCAAAGTCCTGAGAACCAGGAGTGCTGAAGTCTGAGGACAGGAGATGACATCCCATCTCAAACAGAGAAAGAAAATTAGCCCTTCTTCCACTTTTTTGTTCCATTCAGGCCCTAAACACATTGGATCATGCCCAACCACGTTGGTGAAGGCAATCTTCTTTACTCAATCTCCTGATTCAAACACTAATCTCTTGTAGAAACACCATCACAGACACACTCAGAAATAATGTTTTACCCACTATATGAGCACCCCGTAGCCCAGTAAAGTTGACACATAAAATTAACCATCACAAGCCTTTAAAAGGATAATTCAGTTAAAATGAAGTCATTACTATGGGTCCTAATCCAATCTTACTGGTGTCCTTGTAAGAAAAGGAAACTTGGACATGTTCCTACTTAAGGTAGGTCATATTTGGACTTTTGATTATAGCAAGTATCTGGTCATCTTTTGGTCAGGTGCACAACTATCAGTTGGAAAGCCAAAACACTTATTTTTTAAAAAGTCTAAGCTTTGTGTGGTGGTAGTATTGTAGCCAATGAGGTTTATCTGAGGTGCAATTATTGCTAATTGAAAACTTTTCCCAATACCCCACCATGATGACTTGCAATATAGTTTGCATTGGCAATTTTTGACCATCCCTATGGGGACTGAATTAAAATAAATAAATAAATAAAAAGTCTATAACGTTCATTTTAGCACTGTTTGTTATAAACAGTTGAAAATAACCTAAATGTCCATCAATAGAAGAACAGAGGCTGGAAAAAGTACACAATAGTATGGATAGCAATTTGACAATAATTGTTAAAATTACTTATGCATTGCGTTCACCTTCTAGGGTGGCAGTCCCCAGTCTTTTTGGCACCAGGACCAGTTTCATGGAGGACAATTTTTCCACCACGGACTGGTGGGGTTGGGGATTGCTAAGCTATGCAGCCTGGGGTTTGGGGACCGCAGTACTAGGGCTACCATAACAAAATACCACAGACTGTGTGGTTTAAACAACGGAAATTTATTTTCTCACAGTTCTAGAGACTGGAAGTCCAAGATCAAGGTGTCAGCAGGATTGCTTTCCAGCGAGGACTCTCTCTTTGACTTACCTTCTGGCTGTGTCCTCACATGGTCTTTTCTCTATACGTGCACTTTCTTGGTACTTCCTCCTCTTCTTATAAGGACACCAGTCCCATTGGATTCAAGCCCACGCTTACGACCTCATTTTACCTTAATTACCTCTTTAAAGATCCCATCTCCAAATACAGTCCCATTGGAGGTTAAGGCCCCAACATACAAATTTTGGGGGGACACAATGCAGCCCATGTACTCACCGTTTGACCAACAAAGTCAGTATCTGCGGATTCATCCCAAGAATATTCAGATATACTTTAATGCAAACAAAATGATATGTGCACAAAATGATTCATTGAAGCCCTACTTGCAATAACAAAATATTGAGAACTAAAGCTGTCACTAAACAAATAAATTCTAATCCATCTTTTCAATGGAATATTATGCAACCATAAAAAAAGAAAAAGGAAATGGTTTAAGTGGAACAATCTTCAAGAGTTCTTGTTCGTTGGCAAAAAGCACAGTATGGAACAACGTACATGATATCATTTAGGTGAAAAGAGAGGGAAAATATACAAACAAATATTTTGCTTGTATATGCATCAAACATCTCTGGAAAGATATATAAGAATCTAGTGATACTGGCTGCCTTCAGAAAGAGGAAGTAAGCTGAAGAAACACTCTTAGATTTCTCTGGTACCATCTGAATTTTGAAAGGTTCTAGGGCAGAATTAGTTTCTTCCCTCTTCCAGACTCTAGAGCTGCATCCCTTGTGTGCCATCAGGGTGGCCACATCACTCCAATCTCAGTGGTCAGTGGTCACGTTGTTGTCTTCTCTTCTGTCTGTGTTAATATTTAATCTCTTTCCCTCTCTCTTATAGACACTTGTGATTGTATTTAGGGTCCATCTGGATGATCCAGGATAGTCTCCTTAACTTAAAATCTTTAACTTAATCACATCTGCAAAGCCTCTGCAATGTAAGTAACATTTACAGGTTCCAGGGATTAGGACCTGACCTCTCTGAAGACCATTATTCAACCTACTGTACCTACCCTATGAGAATGGCTGAAGGGGGTTTACTGGCTCATTGTGGCAAATGTCCCATACGAATATAAGATGTTAATAGAGTCAACTAGGTGCAGCATATATGAGCATTCTCTGTAATATCTTCTAAATTTCTCTGTTAAATTTGAAACTGTTCTTTTTTAAAGTCTATTAAATTAGAAAGCACTAAACATGCAACTACCATATGACCAAGGAATTACACTCCTGGGCCTTTAACTCAGAGAAATGAAAACTATGCCCACATAACAACTTGTACACAAATGTTTGTAATTAGTCAGTGGAAACTCATTACCCAGAAAATAAGCCCAAAAGAAAATGTTTCGATTTGCCTTAGCCTGGGCCTTCTGAATTTAGAGTATTCCATAAATAATAAATTTGGACCAAGAACTAGGCCATCCCATTTTCAGATGTGATCAATATTCCTGGGGGTGGAGAAGGAGGTTGGAAGGAAATATGGAAGAAAGGAAAGAAGCCAAGCAAGAGAGAGGCTGGTGAGAGTCTCCAAGAAGGGACCCAGTGCCCAAGCCCCACCTTAGTCTCAGTCAAAAGCAGAATGCGGGTGGTGGGGAGGCACAATAGAACCACCTCCCAATAAGTTTTGGGATCTGAGAGCAGAGAGGGTCTGACTTCTGGATAGAGCCTGGAAAATCGGCATGGCTACACTATGGCATTCCTGCACAAGGCCTGGCAGCAGCAGCGGCAATAAGGCTGTGTGGGGTCCAGGGCATCCAAGGGCTGAGACAAGCCCATCACAGGTTCTCTGATGCTGGTGAAAAGGACACAGAGGTAGTTGAGAGATGACTTCACCCTCACAAAGGAAAAGAGGGGGCAGAGGTATAGTCAGATGACCAGAGATGGGGGCTGGGGGAGAACAGAGGTGTGATCAAGGCCATGCCCAAGACTCTAAGAGGATGTCAGCCGGGTCCCCATAGCCATAATGTTAGAAATGCAGGAGTCACCAAGGAAGAAGGAGAGAGTGGAAAAGGAAAAATTCAGGAATGGCTAGTTTAATCTGAAACGACAAAGAAAACTAGGCATTGATTAGATTAATTTTCCTGCCTTCTTCTGGTTGAATGAGGATTCCTGATGCAGAGTCAGCTGGCATATGAAAATAAAGAAATTCACTTATTTGCACAGCTGAGATTTGTGACTGTTCTGCATGTGAATTTTATACATAAGGATTTTCCCCCCTATTTTTCTACATTGCAGTATATAACATCTATAATAATAATTATTTGATTGCAAGAAAAAAATCCAAAATATGATTTAAGGCCCCAAGTTCAACAACCATTGACAGCAAGCTTTATGGCCTTCACACAGCACTGCTAATTCATATGCCCCTTCGATATGACTGAAAGTCCCCTGTTTCCTGTACCTTTCAATGCATGAAGGCCACACTCCCAATTCTTTTCTCACTGTTCTTCTCTTTGTCTTCCAGGGACCAGCTAAGGGTGGCTGGTGGGAGACCTTCTCTGTGCACTAGGCATTGTCAAGATTCATAGAGATGCCAAGCTCTGGTTATTTCTGGGGCAGTCTCTTCCCTCTTGGAAATCTTGGTCATAACTGATATCACTAGTCCACTGTCCCAACTATCTCAACTCAGCCTCCCAGCAAAACATTCCAAAAGAGGCCTCAGTTTCTTCATGTGTAGGAGCAAAGGGGAGGGAATGAACTATGACAATATCTCCATAATATTACTCTGTGTACCACCTTCATGAGTTTTCTCTTATCCAAATACCACCTGCAATATTATTTGTTTAATATCTGTCCTTAAAGGGACTCATCTTGTTCAGTTAAATTAACTTTTCTAAGAAAGGACTTCTATGTGATAACAAATTATAGTAGCAGAAATATAACGTAGGAGGGACAATGTTCTCTCTGTTAGGAAGAAAAGGAAGTGAAAATAAACAGAAGTGTCAAAAGGTGTACAAGCACCAAACAGACGCTTTTTCCATCCCAAAATCAAAAGGATTGAAAGAATGTTGAAAATGCAATTCAGCATTAACGTGCGCCTGATATTAATGTGTAACCACCTAAAATCATCTTGGGTGTCATCTAAAATCATGTCCTGTGCCACAACAAGATTTTGTGAAACACCAAAGTGTATAGTGTCTGAGAATTCTCCCAGCATGACTTGTGTATATTACAAAGCATTTCACATCCAGCACTGATCAGCTGACAAAGGAAAGTCAATTCAGGAATAAGCCCAGTAGGCGGCAGGATTGAAACAAATGCTGCAGATGCAAGGCCTTTCTTAATATAGCTTCCCTTGTTTACAGCTCTGCAGCTGTTGTTTACAGCCAAGCGCCACCCTTCCTTTTCACCTGCTATTTGTCTACATCTGTCTCTAGGTCCCTGCGGAAAACAATAGACCAGCATGTCACATCATGTGGAAACCGGAACTGGGGACTCCTAAATAATCTCATCCCAGCTCCTCTTCCCTCACCCCTCATGAAATCTGAATTCATGTCTAAACCTAAAAAACAGAAAGGAGCAAGATCACTGTGCCCCTCAATCCAATCAAAAGTAAAAATGTAGAGACAAATCTCTGAAATTTAATGTTTTATTAAGAAAAAAAGAATTGCAATTCAGGGCATACATGCAGATCAGGTGGTCTCTGGTATGTCCAAAGAACAAAGAGAAGGTTGGAGGTTTTATAAAGAGGAGAAATGCTATGTGTGCTCTTTGAGAAAGTTCATTGGCACTAGTCACATTCTGGGGAGCTGGCAAGCTCCAATTGGTGAGTGGTGGTAGCAGGTAATATTAGTCTTAGCGTTGCAGCAGGTCATTTCAAAAGCCATTAGATAAAACTGGTTTTAAGTTACAGTAGGCAGTTTCAGCAGCCAGGCTTGCAGAGAATTACACTCTTGGAGCAATGTTATGTGTCCTGAGTGCTTTTTTCCCCTGGCTTCTCAACTGTGTTTTAGTTGGGTGTAAAAATAATGACGTATGATCAATTTTCACACAACCAACCCTCCAGAATTTTTAACCATAAGCATTGTGCTAGACAGAGATTATAGAACATAATAACCTTGCAACCACAGGTTAGTTAGGCAGATATTAAAGCTATTGCTATTGATGAATGGAACCAAATGGGACATAACTGCTGTCAAAACTGCAAGGGAGTTTTGGTCTAGGTCCAGTTGCTCATCGCACAAAGATCCAACTATTAAGACATCAAAGACTGCCTCTTAATATGACAGACGTCTGGCTGGGCGAACCGGAGAAGCTGCCTCAAACCCCTCTTGCCTACCAGAGGGATCATGGGCTTTTAAAGAGGGAGCCACCTGCCTTGGGGCAGGTCATGGTATAACTAACAAGGGACTAGTGCACTGGGGCAGGTCATGGGGACAGTGACTCTTGGCTCAGGGGAGTCTTGCTCAGAGACCTTTGGAATCTCACCTCATTTGTCTTGCGTAACATCCACCATTTCCGGGAAACAAGGTCAAGTAGTTAGTTAAGGGAGAGAATTATATAGGGGTCATTGAAATTTGTTCATTGGGGAGCCGGTTACATAACTGCTAAATGATATGATAGAAACCATAAGAAATGTAAAGTTTCAGAGGAGATTGATGGAAGGTCAAGTGGACCCTTCTTTCCCAATATCCCGTTAAAATACCTATAAAAACATTCTAAAGAAGAGAGCATTTCAGCAGCACCAGATATTAGTGATAAAAATTGGACATATGCCAAAATCCCCAGAAGGAATCTCTAAGATTAGCAGAATATTGGATAGGTAGGGTCTGTATTAGCCAACTAGGACAGCCATAACAAAACAACACAGAATGGGTGGTTTAAACAACAAACATTTGTTTCTGACACTTCCAAAGGCTAGAAAACCAAGATTAAAGTGTCTGGATTCTTGGTTTCTCCTGAGGCCTCTCTCCTTGGCTTGGAGATAACTGACTTCTCACTGCATCCTGCATGCATCCCTGGTGTGTGTGTGTCTCTCTCTCTCCTTATAAGAACACCAGTCATGTTGGATTAAGGCCCCACCCTTATGACCTCTTTTAATTACCTCTTAAAGGCCCTATATTCAAATGCAGTCCACATTTGGGGTTAGGTCTTCAATATAGGAATTTGGGGGGGGGGTACACAATTCAGTCCACACAAGGGTACCAATCCACTCTTCAACTTTTGCAGAGAGAACTGTGTGGAAGGAAAACAGGGAAGAAGAGGAATGAGAAGGGAATGGAGGGAGAAAAGAAAAAGGATATTGATGCTCGAATTGAGGCCCCTTCCTAAGCCATAGTATAGCCCCACAGATACTTTAGAACTTGGAGATGGGTGGGAAGGGAGATGTGATACTGTGAATTGTATATTTGATCTTCTACCAGGTTTCCTGGCATACGACCCCCAAAATCTTTAGAATCACCAAAGGGGTGTCTTTTTGTAGGCTAATGATTGACAAATGGCTGGCAGCCCCTAGGTAGCTCCAGGATGGGGGCAGGTCACAGGAAAGATGAGGGCAGGGTTAGAGGGCTGGGACTTTCACCCCCACCACCCAACCTCTTGGGAGAGAAGAGAGGCTGATGTTTAAGTTGATCACCAATGGCCAATGGTTTAATCGATGATGCCTATGTAATAAAGCCTCCATAAAAACCCAAAAGGACAGAGTTTGGAGAGCTTCTGGATAGGCAAACACGGAGAAGTTCCTGGAGGATGGCACACTTGGAAGGGCATAGAGGCTCCACACCCTTTCCCATACTTTGTCCTATGTATCTATGCATCTTTATCCTTTGTCATATCCTTTATAATAAACTGGTAAACATCAGCAAGTTTTTCCCTGAGCTCTGTAAGCTACTCCAGCAAATTAATCAAACCCAAAGAGGGGATCATGGGAACCCCAACTTTCAGCTGGCAGCCAGAAGTTCTGGAGGCCCGGGGGAGGGGCAGTCTTGTGGGACTGAGCCCCCAACCTGTGGCATCTCACACCATCTCCAGGTAGGTAGTGTCAGAACTGAGCTGGGTTGAGTACACCCAGTAGGGTGTCCACTGCAGAACTGATTGCTTGATTGTTGGTGGGAAGAAATCCCCACACATTTGGTCACAGAAGTCTTCTGTATGGATTGGTGTTGAATGGAAGAATAGAAAAAATGCTTTGAGTCCCAGCGAGTTTTTCCATTCGGGAGGCAACCCTGATGCACAGGGCTGCCCAAAGCAAAAAGGCTTTGGAGCATGAAGCTAAATAGAAAATCTGCTTCAGATAAGCAACTGTCACACGCAGTTGAGAAGCAGACTCCAAAGGCAAGAATAAAAATCCATTTTAGCCACGCAACAGTGCACTAACCAGGAAATCAGCCAGAGGGGAAAGGTTAAAAAAAAAACCTCAAAAAGCCTCTCCCTAAAACTCCATGGTGCCTCTTTGCAACCGCAGCTTTAGAAGCACGTCTGATTTATGCTGAGTTCAATGAACATGTATTTGCTTTATCTAAAAAAAAATGTTATGAAGCTAGAAGGAGCCCACAAAATACACAATAAGCTGTTACTGAACCAAACTGGGGTCCACTCACCCAGCACAGCAAAACCAGACACTGAAGCCGAGAGTTACAGT
>CAUYRT010049542.1:0-40138 GCA_963574885.1 Lepilemur ruficaudatus
AAGTAAAGGGATATAGGCCCGGTGTGGTGGCTCATACCCGTAATCTTAGCACTTTGGGAGGCTGAGGCGGGTGGATCATTCAACCTCAGGAGTTTGAGACCAGCCTACGCAAGAGCAAGACCCTGTCTCCACTAAAAAAAATAGAAAGAAACTAGTTAGACAACTAAAAATGTATAGAAAAAAATTAGCTGTGCATGGTGGCACGAGCCTGTAGTCCCAGCTACTTGGGAGGCTGAGTCAGTAGGATTGCTTGAGCCCAGGAGTTTGAGGTTGCTGTGAGCTAGGCTGATGCCACGGCACTCTAGCCCAGGCAACAGAGTGAGACTCTGTTTCAAAAAAAGAAAAAGAAAGGACAGGAAAGGAAAGACAAGAAAAAAGAAAAATAGATCCCCAACTTACTAAACTTTATGTGAAGTTGTTTGGAATATAATGTACCTATTGAAAAGAATGGGTTAGGGGAGTGTCATCCCATAAAAATACAATGCAAGTAACTTTAAATCTTCTAGTAGCCACATTTTTTAAAAGGCAATAGGTAAAATCTAGTTTAACAATACATTGTGTTTAATTCAATATATGCAAAATATTATTTCCACCTATAATCAACATAAAGATTATTAATGAGATATTGTACATGCTTTTTATTTTCACACTAAGCTTAGAAATCAGGATTAGCCACATTTCAAGGGCTCAGTAGCCATATGCGGCTAGGAGCTACTATATTGGACACAGCAGGGTTGGAAACATACACTTCTCTGGAGGGATGCCCCTGGTATATTTTTTGGGAAGGGAAAAGGAAGGTAGAGGATTTTATACAGTAAGAGCTCATGTTTAGAGAGGAAAAACCTATACATGTATGATTGTATGAGCATGAACAGGAAGAAAGATGTTAAGGAATATACACATCAAGCTTTTAACACTGGTGAGTACACAATGATAGGATTTGAGGGGCCTGGCTAGCAGACAGAATATTGCTAGCTTTTTAAATATACATCTCTGTATTGTCTCACATATTACAATGAGCCCGTACTAATTTTGTAATTTGCCTTTAATCTACTAAATAAATTAGCAAAAGTGGGTTTTCTTTAACTTATTTAAGAAGAAAAATATAATTAGCTTAACAATCAGGGAGGGTACAAGCTTTCAGGAAGAAGGGAAATTAAAGAAATTTTTATTTTATTCAATGCGCATGATGACAACAAATTTGGAAATTATGTAGAAAGACAATAAGTTGTCATCTGAATCTTTGAATTGAAGAGTATTAGAGGCCGGGCGCCATGGCTCATGCCTGTCACTCTGGGAGTGACAATCCTAGCACTCTGGGAGGCCGAGGCGGGAGGATCCTTTGAGCTCAGGAGTTCGAGACCAGTCTGAGCAAGCACAAGACTCCGTCTCTACTAAAAAAATAGAAAAAAATTAGCTGGACAACTAAAAATATATAAAAACATTATCTGGGCATGGTGGCACGTGCCTGTAGTCCCAAGCTACTTGGGAGGCTGAGGCAGAAGGATCACTTGAGCCCAGGAGTTTGAGGTTGCTGTGAGCTAGGCTGACACCATGGCACTCTAGCCCAGGCAACAGAATGAGACTCTGTCTTAAAAAAAAAAAAAAAAAGAGTATTAGAGACTCAGAATTCACCCCTTCTCCTTCCCCATCCGAGGAACCGTTCTATCGCACCTTGTCTGCTCTCTTACCAGATATATTCAATGCTGAAAGGTCACTCCTTTTCCAAGAATCCCTTTCCATCCCAACCACATGCCTTCCAGACTCAAGTTCTAAAAATCTACATTTTAAATAAAACATCAGAACTTAAAAGAGTAGATTGATAACAGGGCAGAGATAATAAGATACAGCCCCAGGCAGACCAAGGCTACAGGCTACTTTGAGGAATGGGCAGCAGAGAGTAGGGTTTTGATACAGTTCTCCTGAAGGCAGGTGAAGATCACTAGGCTACACCCACCCAAGGCAGAGGGCAGCCAGAAGCAGATGAGAGAAAAGAGTTCAGGGAGGTCTCAGGAGAGATACTTAAGGTCACCTTCACCATCACTCCTTGACAATTCTGCTGCCTATCCCTGCAAGCCACCAAATTATGGCATAATCTTTGCACAGTGCAAAATGATGTGGAAAACTATCAACAATCATGAAACTGCTGCCCAAAACCTACCCTAAAACACACAAATGATCACCTGGATGATTTAGGAAAATTAATTGGAAAGAAGAGTTGGTTGAATAACTGGTTCTCCTCTATTCCAGTAGGTTAGGAAAACTGTTTCCTAAAAATAAGACGGCATAAGACAGCCCTTTTCCCACTCAGCCAAAGTCCTTTTCCATAGTTTGGGGTTTATTTTAGACAATTATTCTCTGTGTCCTGATGTTATCAACATGAGAGACTTCCGTGGACAAATCCACTCATCCAAAGGCCGTATCAAATGATGAGCTGGTGTCTTTCACTCTAGTCGACTCTCGCACTAACATATGTGAAAGAAACTCCTGCCATGATGAACTCAAGACTCAAGTTTAAAGTTTTAAAAGGAATAAATCAGCAGGCACTGGTGATTTTTTTTTAAAGGCAGCTGTATGGAATCAAGGTCTAAGAAAAGAAAGCAAGAAAAGAAGACAGAGGATGTATGGGTAAGTCTGGCAGGTGAAAGGGGTGGCGAGACAGGCGACATACCTGCTGTTTGCTGTGTGCAGGTAGTCAGAGCTCTCTGCCGCTATGTGCCTTACATCAGGAAGGAAAAGCGAGAAAGAGAGAAAGAGAGAGAGAGAGAGAGAGGAGAGAGAGCGTGTTTGCACAAATTAAAACACAAGTTGATTAGAACACCCAGTAAGGGAATGACCATTATCATCATTATTTGGGGCCTCCTGGTCCATCTCCTTCAGGGTCTCCCTTTGATAATGTCTTGCATTTTAAATCCACCATAATGTCAAAACTTAATGATAATGTGATTTATTCTAAATAGCCCTAGATTCCCTTAATAGCCCATTATGAATCCATCACACATTTATTTGTCCAAGGTCTTGAACTTCTCTATAATTTCAGTCTGTGCTACATTTTAGAGAATTAAAGTTCCATAAAATAGATTCTATGAAGGCTTTCCTTGTATTTGTTCTTAAATGTCTATCTCAGGCTTTAAGGGTTACCTCTAAATTCTATTATTGTGAGGTTTGACATCAAGTCCATGCTTGTACCATCCAAGTCCTTCATAATTTTCTTAACTTCTAACGCACTGCACTTAACCTATCTGTATAAGATGACCGGAAAGCCACCATACTGGATTGTTCTCATTGTTTCTACCTGGGAGATTGTCTTAGTCCATGTGTGTTCATGTGCTATGACAAAATACCATAAACCAGGTGGCTTACAAACAACAGAAATTCATTTCTCACAGTTCTAGAGGCTGGGAAGTCCAAGATCAAGGTGTCAGCAAATATGGTGTCTGGCGAGGGCCTCCTGCTCCCTGGTTCATAGAGGGCCATCTTCTCACCATGTGCTCATGGTGTAGGGTCAGACAAGCTCCCTCAGGTCTCTTTTATAAGGGCACTAATCCCATTCATGAGAGTGTTGCAACTCATGACCTCATCACCTCCCAAAGGCCCCACCTCCTAATATCATTACTTTGGGCAATAGAAATTAACATATGAATTTGGAGGCGACACAAACATTCAGACCAATCAGAGGTTTTCACAGGGAATGATTTTCCACCAGAAATGACCTTAAAGGCCTTAGCCCCACATAAAACCCCCATTTCATGTCAAGGTACGAGGTACATACGAAACTTCCACCAAGAGAAACAACCGAAATTGAAGAGTGGGTAAGGAGTGCCTACAAACATGGCATCCATTCAGTGAATTGCTTGCTAGGCTGAGGAAATCAGCCACCTGTCTCTTTAGCTTCTTGCCTCCTACTCATCCTCTGGTTTACAGCAAGGTGTCGCTTCTCCCACAAAGCTCCATGACCGCATGTCTAGGCTATGTGCCCTCACGGGGTCCCACAGCACCCAAGATCTTACTTGCCTTTCCATCACATCACATTATGTTATAATTGCTTTTTATTTATCTCTGTCACGTTTCCCAAACCAGATCATAACTCACATGGCAGTCTTGTTCTCGGACACACACCCAATACCTAGCACAGAGCCAGCATAAGAAATATATGAGGAATGCAGGGATGAGCTACTTCATCATAAATAAACATTTTTAACTGATGTACAAAAACCGTACAATGTGCCCCCTTAATGGTTTTATAGGCCATATGTGACGGGTTCCATAGGAAGCCTGTATCATACCTGATCCACTTGCCTTGCAGCAGGGCTCCACACTTTAACACACCAGGGACTGGTCAAACTTCATAATTCATTAATAAAAATGAATACTTTATCAAAGAGTATGTGGACCGTGGGGAAGAAGGTTTACATTCTCATACTGCAAGCAAGACTTCCTTTAAAACACCTTGTGTACTCCTCTGTTCCTTCCCATGAGATCCTCCCAGCGCAGCCCTCCCTACTCCTCCCCTCCCAGGCCCTCTCTGCAGCCTCCAAGCGCAGCCTCCTTTCCCCCAGGCCTTCCGTGGCATCTCTCCACCTCCCCGTGTCAGCTGGAGGTAGATTTGCTCTAACTTGCTCCAACAAATGCAGGAAATGCCTCACCTTGGGATCCACCCTCATTAGAAAGCAGAACTACACATCCAAAATCCATGAGTTGTCCCTGACATATATCTTTGGGTGTGCAGTTTATAGAGGGTAGGGGTCATGTCCACCAATTCCACATGCAATCTACCTTCTGGGCCTCGAATCCTGAAAGATTGACTAGGAGAGATTTCACTTTATTGGGAGGGGCTTTGACAGGCACTTGTTTCCTCAGAAGTGGGAGGGGACAGAGGTTTGAGCAGAAACTGTTTTTAAACATTTTTCAAGCACCTTGAAATACTTCCTACCATGCAGACCTAAAACACCAGAGAGGCTAACTATCTCAGGCAAGGTTCGGCCAAGGAGACGGAACCAGCAGGAAATGCGTCCATGTCGAGATTCATTACAAGCAATGGCTGACACAGTCGTGGAGGCTGGCTAAGCAAGCCTAATACTCCAAAGGTGGGTGTTCAGAAAGGAAGGACCTCAGTCAGGCTGGGCCCACAGGCATGGGTGAAGTTACTGTGCAAGGGCAGAAATCCTTCTTGCACTTGGGGAAGCCTCAGCCTCGCATTTAAGACCTCCCACCTGATTCAGTCAGGCCCACCCAGGTTACCCACGATGATCTCCCGTACTTGAAGTCAGCTCTTCTATGGCACTAGTTACACCTGCAAAACACCTGCACAGCAAGACCTAGATCAGCGTCTGCCTGAATAGCCAGGGACTGCAGCCTAGCCGAGTCGACACACCAAAGAAGCCACCACGATGAGTAAAAACAAGAAGAGGAGCACTTACGAAGCATTCTGTGCCGAACACTCCACATGCTAAGCTGCGTCCTTGACTCTCGCAGTCACCCAACACGACATTGTCATCTCAGCTTTACCCACACTCTTAAGGCTGATTATTGGTTACAATGCCACTGGATGGCCACAACTTTTATCTCAATCCATTTTAGTTATTAGCCAACTGCTCTGTAATATTAACAGCAGCTGGAGAACACGAACTGAGGAGAGAAAATCCCTTCCCCAACATCCGGCGCCAGGACCTGAGAAAGGGCTCCCGACGTGTGTCTGTATCTCCCGTCCACCCTCCCGCCCAGGGGATGCCCCTCAAGTCTGGGAAGGGTGCTCCTCCCCTGCGTCCTCCCCTGAGGTCTTCCTCGCATGGTTTCCTGCTGTCACCCTTGCAAGATCTAAGTCCCTCCAGCACTCGCTGTGTCCTATCCCCGGGACTCATGTGCCTGTCTAAGTGCCTAAAACTCTTGCTCAATTCATGCTCTTTTTTAAATAATAAAATCTACATTTTATTGACCGCATGCCATGTGTGGGGCTCTATGCTAAGAAGAATGTGATAAATGATGAATGTTGAAGGATAACATAAAATAAGCTACAGAGTATCCATTATGGCCAGATTTGTAATAATTATCTCAATATTGAGAGTATTCCTAAGTACAAAACACAAAGACTAACAATATTCAAAGAAATGGCACCCTATGAAATGCATTTTACATTATAACTTTAGTGAACTTAATTTGGGGCCATTTAAGACACTTCTGTCTTTAGGAGCCATTATTAGGACTATCAACTATCATATTTCATGGATAGGGGAAAGAGTCACTCAATTTTCAGCTCTTATTGATAGGATACCAGATACACAGCCTTTTCTGCAGCATAGACGTGGCTTTAATTTAAACCTACTCACTTTTGAACCTCTGAACCATGGTGAGAGAGTCTCTAAGTTTTCCCTGCCCCAACAGACAAATCCAGTGGGCCCAAAAGACATTTCTATTTGGTACTTAGCCTAGATTTTACACAAGGGCCTAAAATGTTATATTATTTGAGGCAGATCCATCAAAACTAATGAGCCCTCTGCACCTTATGGTTCTTTCTCTCTGTCACAGACTGTTATCAGCGACCCTAGAGTCCTCCCCTTCCGAGAGCTGCCCAGTGGCTTAGCCACACAGCTTGGGCATGGCAGTCCCCTGCAAGCCGCCCCGCTCTTCTGTGCAGGTGGCCACCTGGGAATCAGATGCCTCCAAAGAGCTTTATACAATTAAGGACATGCAATCTGGAAAAGTCCCAAGCCCGGACGACTGACCCAGCTCTGACCCAGCCCCTCTGTGCAGGCTCAGCCCTGGTCCCCCGGTGACCGAGGAGTGACCTAGAAGGAGAGGGACAAGCTTGCTCCTGTTCCATACTGAGTGGCCCTCTCGAAATTACAGAACGAGAACAGATGGAGAAGTAACCTTAAATGAACATTCATAAAAAGAAAATCAATTATCCACCTCCTGTGCCACCTGCCCTCTCAACTCAGCCCACAGCTGTGAGAGGCAGGGGGCACGTACCCAAAGCCCGGGCTTCACCTTGAAGGCGTCCACAGAGGCCAAGAGTCCGATGCCAAGCCTGAAATGCTGGCACGCCTGACCTAGAAAGATGGAATGTTTTGTGTTTTTGACCTTTAAAACAAGAACCAAAGCCATAGAAAGACGGCATGGGATGGTGGAAAGAGCAAAGCCTTCCAAGTAAGGCTGATCTGGCCTTAAATACCAGCACCGACCCTTCTCACTCCTGCCCCTTCACTCAGATTAAGCTGGTGACCACGCTCGGAGCCTCATTTTCTCACCTGCGCCACAGGGACCACACACTACACCCACCTGTCCTGGGAACGGGGGTGCAGACTGGGCAGAGGGCCTAAGTATGATAATGAATATATGATGATGGGTATGAAGATATGAAGCACCAGGCATTATGTAGGAAAGAACATGTACTAGTCCCTCCTGCTCCCAAGCAGACCACGTCATAGGGGAGATACCAGATTTGCCAGCATCGAAACCATTTCAACTGACTGCCTAGTGATGGACAAAGATATATAATTCCTAGATGTTTTATGGCTCCAACCTAGGACTTTTCCAGGAGCTGAGACATAAAGGATTTGATATTAATATAAAATGCTTCTTGAATATTTTTCAGTTGTTATCTTAAATGTTAATAATCTAGCTCCGCTGCATAGATCCTTTATTCCTACATGCAAGGCTATAGCAAGGACAAGCCCACAGGGCTTGCCTACCACTAAACAATTTACAGGACCCCAAAATTATAAACTGTGCTTTTAAAAGGGTTTTACAAAACAGAAGTGAATGGAACAGGAAAGTCAAGGTCAAGGGCAGGGACCCCCGTTGCCCGAGGGCCTCATTCTGAGCTCAGGGACTTAGCCACACATGGGGTATCACTGCTGCCGTTCCTGCCCCCACCCATCGCCCCATTCCCAGTGGGAGGTGAAGGAACCATTGCTGTCTCTGCTGCCCCCAAGCTGCTATTCCCAACCTGCTCTCCAACCCATCCCAAAAGTTCGACTCTGACTTCCTACAGTGAAAATCCCGGCATTCAACATAATTCCCTGCACGTGAAGAGTGGGCGAGGTGGGCAGGCATGGCAGTCAAAAAAGAGGGGTCCTATGGAATAGAACTCTCAAGCGCTTACAATGTGCATCCAGCTGTCTCCTTTTTTGTTCATCTTTTGTTTGTTTCCCCAGTTTGTGTTTCTGAATGTGTGTTTGAAAAAGCAGACGGTTGAAGAAGAAAGAGAACGAATTTGTGTGATCGATCACCCCACCGGATAAACAAGCTGGCCTCCTGATTTAATCGTGCAGAGACAGAATTGAATTATTCTAATCCAGGGCTGCAGCACAGCTTTCCTTGGCCAAACCATAATAGGGAGCAAGTCGTTGGAGGCACCTGGGCCCTTCCTGCCTTCCAGACAGCCAGGTGGCCACCACCATCCCTATCCCTCCAAGCAAGGACAGCTTATAAACAACCCAGAGCCCGCTGGAGGCTGGGATTCTGCTTCACATCACAATTCCTCACCCTCCTCCTACGGAACGGGACAAAGCCTGGCTCGGTGTTGCATGGGACACACCTGCCCTCTCCCTGTCCAGGCTCTGACCTTCACACACATGCCCATCACTGCCTGTGGCCGCCCCTTAGCACCCGGACTCACCTAGTCCTCCATAAATAGAGATTGATAACCTGGAAGAGAAAGGGAGGAAAAGAGAAGCGCTAACCCCTTCTTACTGCCCCTCCTAGCCAGAGGGGAGAGGTGCACACGCCAGTCCCTCACCGGAAACCTCAAGTTGTCTGCGTCAGAAGCTCAGCTCTGAAATCACGAAAACTCACGCTTGCGGGTGGGAGCATAGTGCAGACTTCTCTCTCAAATCTGGAGTCATGCAGGGGTGCCAGAGAGGGCAGGGCAGCCGGGACGAGGAGGGGAGGGAAGGAGAAGAAGAAAGCGCTGGTTCCTGCGCTCAGCTGGTTGGGGTGGAGCCCCAGGCAGGTCTGCCCACAAGCTCAGGCCATGCTCCTCCACCACAGCCTGTCTCACTCTGTCACCCCAGGCTAGAATGCCATGACGTCAGCCTAGCTCACAGCAACCTCAAACTCCTGGGCTCAGGCAATCCTCCTGCCTCAGCCTCCTGAGTAGCTGGGACTACAGGCGTGTGCCATCATGCCCCTCTAATTTTTTCTGTTTTTAGTAAAGACAAGGTCTTGCTCTTGTCAGGCTGGTCTCAAATTCTTGAGCTCAAGCAATCCTCCCACCTTGCCCTCCCCTCCCAGAGTGCTAGGATTCCAGGCATGAGCCACCTCGCCCAGCCTGGACAGCCTGGCCTCCGGGCCTCACCTGTGGCCTAGTTGCCCCATTTTGCTGCCTCCTTTCTGCAAGGCCACATGGCACCAGGACCCTTCCTCCCTCCCACCTTTTTCTCTCAGGCCCATGTGCCCGCTGGCTCTGCTCGCCTGCTCAGTCCCGGTCTGTCGCAGTCCCCAGCCCTGCCCATCGGAAACACCTGCTCCACCCAACTGGTCCAAACTCCCTTCTCGGAGGCCTTGATGAACGGCCTCTACTCACAGCACAAGGAATCCATGAGGCCACAGAGCTGGTATTTGTCATCACTGTCCCTGACTCTCTTCTGTAACATTTTCCTACTGCTATTATTCCATAGAAGCCCTGATGAAAATTACTGGGGGTGATTAAGACAAACAGGAAAAAGCAAACAAAGTCCCCGTGCATCCTGCTCCAGAGTCGAGGGCCTTGTGTGGCAAGCAGCGCTGCTTGGGCCGGCATTTGTCAGCAGAGCCTGGCCCGGCTGCAATGTCAATGAGAGGCTGGAGGACTATATGTGGGGAAGACACATGTGCCCCCGGTAAGTAGTGTGGAGGTCAGCAAGTCACTTTGTCCAGCGTTAAATCTATGAGCTCTGACATCTGGGCAGATGCAGACATCTCCCTTATTTTCCTTTTGATAGCAACTCTGGACATATTGCAGCCTAGGTCACTGTATATATTCCAGCCCTGACAGTGCCACAGAAGGCCTTTCCCCACACATCGGTGACATTCTTCACCGCAGCCCGCAGCCCAAAGCTGGGAAAGAGTGGCATTCAGGCCCCAACAGGAAGGCCTCAACCACAGCCGAGCAAAGGGCTCACTTGTCTGCCCCAAAGGTCCAGGGAAAAGGAAGGTCCTGCCACCACCCCAATGCTGCCGGTTGGGATGCTGAGCGATCACGTTAACACTCAGCTGCGCGGGCCAGCGCCTGGTGTTGCGAAAGGCTGACCAGCGACCCCATCATCGCCCCTCCCCAACTGTCATTCCAAGAAAAGAGATTGAGGATGAAATTTGAAATCCCTTACCCACACCCAAAACCAGGCCCAGGACTCCCTCCCGAAGATAACTCAGTTCTCTGTAGAGGGACTCCAGGTGACATCTACTGTACGAAAGGTATTTGGATGTCCAGAGGTGTTCTTTCCTGCCTCTTGGATCCTTAACCTGTGATCTTCCTTCCTCTTTTCTCAGTCCCCGCAGCCAGCCTGCAGCCAGGCGCCAGGTTTGCCATCTAGGGATGTTCCCCTCCGCTTGTCACTAGCCATGGCGATCCCATAATTGCTTTTGCACACACCGTTATCTCTGCCTGGATGCCCTTCTCTCCTCCCTGCCTTTTTGTCCAACAAGAAGTCCCCACCCCCAGGCTCAGCTGCAAGGCCTTGTCAAGCCCCCAGAGAAGTCCCCCCAAGTCTCACTGACTCCCCACTGACTCCCCACTCTGCAAGTCCCTCTCATAAAGCTGCCGCTATGCTGTTGTGCAATCACATGCTCACATGTGTCCTTCCAGGGGCTTAAACTCCTTGAGGGCAGGAGTATTTTACTTTTTTCAGGTTATTTTATTGGTCTCCAAGCCCCAGCCAATATAACAAGCATCTTAGATGAATGATGTATGTTGGCCAAGGCCATGGTCTCGCTACTGAATTCTTCAAATTTCTCGTAAGACCAGCATCATCCAGACAGACGTATGGGCCTCCCCTGCTTTTCCGAGCAGAGAGGGAAGTCACGAAGGATGCTCTTCACCCCCAACAGGTTTCTGTGAAATGTCTCCTTTTAGATAAATTTCTAGGACAGGCCAATAAAGGAAACCTTTTTAAACTGCACTGTGAACCCCTCTGTAATGCTAGGAGCGTCAACAGCATGCTAGGAGAGAGTGAGAAGGGCGGAACTCTCCCTGTGCTGCAGGAGCGCCTCAGATCCTGACTTCTTGTTCATGGTGATGTCCTCATCTCCCTGGCCACGAGTCTGAGGACCCCAGTTCTGCAGCCGGCTCCACGAGCCCTAGCCCAGCCCCCTCCCATGGGGTGCCTGAGAATGGGAGACCACAGACCTGGGGCAGCCATGAGAAACCGGATGCTTCCTCAGACATTTTCACCCTGCTGGCTTCCAGCAAACTATTCTTTAACAGAATGTGGGGATATATTTTCTAACCCGGAGCTTCAACAGATGGAAAGGGGAGCACTTTGATGAAAGAATTACTTAAAGTGGGAGGCTCATAATAAAGGCTGTGGGTTCTGCTACCCCATCTGAATATCACTGTGCTCCAGGCCCAAGGGCAGCTGACTCTTCACCGCAAGCATCCTTGAATTTATGGGGCCTGGACGTCCCCCACATACTTCTCTTGGCAGAGATAGATTCCTGCAAGGTGGAGGATCTCGACCATATTCATAGCGAAGAAAAAATATTAATATATAAAACTTGCACCTATCTGGCCCTAAAACTAAGTCCTTTAGTGTTTCCCACCCACCCCTTCCTGCCTCCTTGGTTAAAAATGGGAGAGGCATTATGCAGTGTGGCAATTTTAAAGAGAATGAAATTTGGAGTTACACAGACCAAGGTTCAAGATTCAAATCTCAGCACCACCATTTACTAGCTGTGTAAGCTTGAACAACTTCCTTGACCTTACTAAACCTCAGTCTCTTCATCTGTAAAATGGAAATGAAAATACATAGCTCAGAAAGCTAATATGAGAAAGAAAGAAGAAAACGTCTATAAAGCATATAGCAGGGTTTCTGCAATGGAAGAAGGTCAATAAATGCTACTGTCTTCATTTTAGCCCAAGTTCCCAAAGTGTAGGTCTTACATGCATTAAAAAGTTTTCATAGTTGAATAAGTTTGGGCAGTACTTGGTTAAACAAATTTAAACTCATTTCTTCTCTGCAGGACTTCTCAGAGTCTTTAACCTGTGGACACAAACTGTAAATCTCCAAGAGGTATGGCACACATACCACACTATGACCACAAAAGCCTAATCATGGAACGTCACTCAGGAATAGTGTTCCTTAGCTTATTGTCTAGGAAATGATGCTTTCAAGTAAACAAAATATGCAATTAAATGTCACAGCTACTCATATCATCCCTTCTTCTAAAGTCTGTAAATGGCCATTGTTTCCTTTAGGGAAACCATCACTAAAGAAGAGAATCCAAATCAACTTTCTTCCCCCAAACTGCTGCATAAAAGGACTGCTTATCCCAGCTCTCACTTTTCCTAGATGTGGACAATCCAGCACTGCCCACTGCCTCAGCCTTCGCTGCCCAAATCCCTGTGGACGCTTCCCAGCACTTGCTTCTCTGCGAGGAACTGAAGCAAAAAATAGGAGTATAGTGGTAAATGCATAAGTATTTTTTAGGTTTCTGTCTGATTTTACACCCCACATATGAATTTACACTAAGTAGAGATTCCTTGGCCAACTTGTAGCTGCAGAGAAATTTTTGGCAAAGTAAGGAACAGAGAACCAGAGCAGTTAAGCCAGAGAGCAGGGCATAGCCTCCCCAAGGCTGTAGTTTGGCCCAAAAACTGAAACCCTATGATCATCACTCTGTTCAGCAGTTGTGGATCCTGGCATGTTGTGAAACAAGCCAACACTGCTTGCAAGTGGATTTCATCCTGTAGTGGGAATTAATATGCACACTCAGTCTTTCTGAAACTATTGACCAGGTAGGAAGAGCCACTATAGACACTTTTGTCCAATAAAATCCTGCCTAGAATCGGCCTAATAGCTTTACACTTGAGTTTGTAGATTAGATTCAAGGACAGTTTATCCCTTCATGCAGATGAGAAGTAGACGGCTCACCTTACACGCTGCCCACTGAACCCAGTGGACACTAAATCCTGCTGCTAAATCAGGCGCAAAGCACCTTGGCTTGGAGAGGTGGATGATTGGAGGAAAGGAGTCTTGAAAATAAGGGGTGATGTTGCCAAGGCTCAGCCTCAAATTTCCCCTGTTCTCACTCCTACTTCTTCATTCCCACCACCACCCCCACAGCTCTCCCCCTCCGTGTCCCTCTACTCTTGGTAATATCCCAGCACCCAGAACAGTGCCAATCCCACTAGATTCAAGAGGCCAGGATAGAGACAGCTAGGTCCTCTCTGGGGAACCCCTCACCCATAGCTGCTCCAGGGCTGTGGGAACCAAGCTCTAGGCAAGACTCGAGATATGAGTGCCACCTTCCCTGGGTTGCTCATGCCTGAGTCCAGCCACCCACACCACAGAAGGAGAAATCAAACCACTGAGACCAACTGACACTCGGTCCTTGGAGGTTGGGGAGAGGGCAAGTGACAAGTGTCTTGAGGGAACTGTGGCATGATTCAGACTATGGGAATTGTGATAGATCTTTGTATAAATATCCATATTTCACCCAGTCACTTCATACGCAGAGCATCATGCTATCCCCAAGCAGATCCTTCAAACTAAGTAGTAAGTCCACTAACACAAGATCAATCACAGTTACCCATCCTTCAGCTGTCAGCTCCTCTCCATGGCCACCTCCTCTGCATTCCTGAGCACTCAGTAACCATGGCACAGCCATGCACACAGCAGCATACGCTTGGTCCTCACGTTGGTGATCATTGCTAAATCCAAACATAAAGCCAAATCAAGCAGCATCACAAAGGCTTAATGTCAGAAGACCCTTGTACCTATACACGGGTTCAGCATAAGCTGTTATAATGTACATCGAAATACATGAGACTGTCTTAGGCCCCCTTTCCTTCCCCAGGCACAAGTCCTCTGATGAACCCCAGGGTTCCTCCTGCCACTTCAGCACGCCTGTCCTCAAGTTCTGATTTGTGGAGGCGTGATGAAGCATTTTCATCGCTGCAGTGGCTCTTGTTAATACAGATGCACAGACTGGCCTATTCATCAGCGCACATGAAAACTAGACATAGTAAAGGAAAAACTTGGTCGCAGGCCAAGGAGTTTGAAGGGCTTGCATTTATCCAAATTGTTTTGGCATTGATACCATGCTGCAAAGTCTACAAAAGCAAAATGCAAAACTCTGGAAATGAGCAAGGTTAACTCAGCCCTGTTGCTGTGGTTATTTGTAATTACCACTCTGCCTGCGTCTGCCTCGGGTGGAAGGAGAGAGTGAGTAGGAGTCAGGTGCATATAATAATGAGATGAAAATGGAGGCGAGGGCTTGTGGGCTGGGGTCTGTGTGATCAGGCTGATGGCGGCAGGTAGAAACATGAGCAGGATCCTGATTGCTTTGCCCGGCATTCAGTCTTCCAGCAAAACAACCTGGAGTCAAACTCCAGCTCACCACTTCCAAGCTGCAAAAGTTTGGGTAAGTCATTTTTCTTCTCTGGGCCCTCATCTATAAACACGGCAGTGGTACCCCTGTGTCACAGGGCTGCCGTGAGGATAAGTGTGTGTGAACAGTACCAGGGAGGCGATATGTGTTAGAAGTTTGTTACTGTCATTATCTGGACTTTGGTCCTCCTTTCTGATCACCTTACTAGGTGACGTCATACTCCGCTAGCCCTAGTCCACTCAACTTTCGTTCATTCATTCATTCAACAAATACCTACTGAGTGCACCTAGACCACAGTCTCCTCTGCATGGCCAAACCCAAACTCTTTCAAGGCTCAGCCACCTTCTTCCTGAAGCCTTCCTGGTTATCCCCAGTGGACATGGTCCCCTCCTCCTCAATTCATGTTCTCTCCTTTGGCATTTAATAGTTTTTAATTCAAATCATAGCTTGAAGCTCCCTGAGGACAGAACCAGTGTTTGATTCGTCTTTGTGTGTCCCACGGCATAATCTCTCACATAGAGTATGAAGTCAATGAATAGTGTGGAGTGAACAAAAGACAACTTAGAATGGAAACTAGAAGAAAGTGGCACTCTGGGCCCCTCGCCAGAGCCTGTTTTTAAAAGGTAGGCAGGAGACATCAATTCAATTCCCTAAAAAAATTATTTTGTACCTATTATGCACAAAGCATTGTACAAAGCAACATAGAAATTTTTAAAAAATGAGGAAGACCAAATTCCTTCACTGTAGAATCTAATGATTGAGAAAAAAGCAAGGACCCAGTGCCCATCTGCATCCCTGAATGTCTGCTCCCCCATCCCTGCTCCAGGGTCAGGGGTGAGGTGGTAGAAGTCACTAAGTCTCCCAAGAACCCAAGCACCCAACTGCAACCAGGGTCCCCCTGCAGCTCTGCCGGGCCTTCCCACATGCCCACAACTCCGCGTTCAATCCTGCTGTTCCTAGCCCTCACCCATACCCATTTTCCCCAAGTTCAGGCCTCAGCTTCCGATCTCCTTGGTCCTGAGGGCTCACTCACGCTCTGGCTTCAGCATCACCTGATGAGGACACACATGGCCAACTCAGCCTCTCCCAGCCTTTCCAGCAGCATTCCGAATACCCGGGTGTCCTGCCGCTCAACAGCTCTAAACTTGAGTTAGTCTTCAGCTTCCCAAACCAGCTTCTCCACTGAGTCATGAGTGCCTTGTCTCCAAGTACCGACTGGGCGCCCCCTGTGCAGGCACTGCTGGGGGCTGGGGTCAGCAGTGAGTGAGACAAAGTCCCTGCCCTTGTGGGTCGGGAACTTAGATGCTAAGCCAAAAATGCATGTAAAGTGTAACATCAACTGCTAATAAGTGCCATACACGAAAACACAGCCGGCTAAAGAGACAGTGGCCGGGCGGGGCTCTGTTCCCCACAGATGTTTAAGCTCTGGGTGCGTAGTGAGCTGGAGAGAGGAGAGGGGTGGCAGGCCTTTCTGGAGCCCGTCAGCGTTTAGGGATCGGGAAGAGGATGAAAAGGCAGCTCTGGAGACCGGGAAGGAGCTGCTGGGGAAGTGAAGGACAGTCAGGAGTGAGCGTTCCTAGAAGCTAAGCAAAGAAAGTGTCCCGGGAGGAAGAACCAGCCGCGTCCCTGCCCGTGGGGTAAGACTGAGAACTGGCCGTTGCGCTCGGCTACACGGAGATCGCAGGAGATGAAGCGAGGACTTTGTCAGTGGCCTGTAGGGCGGGATCCGGGAGAGAATGGGGGGTGAGGAGAGAACAGACACAGTAGGCACAGACACCCTTCCCAGGAGCTTAGGCAGACAGAGGGGCAGGTTTTGCCTTAGTGGCGTGCTGGCCTGGAGAGTGTAACCCAGCCGAGAAGGACAATTTGAGGCGTGGGGAGAAGCAAAGATGTAACCGCAGAGCAAAGCGCCTGACTGGCGGCAGGGTGTAGGATGCAGAGCACACGTGGAAGCTGGGCTTGCGGCAGGGCGGAGATGGCTCTCTGGGATCCCGATCTCTCCTCTCTACTCTGGACCCTTGATATCGTAAATCTTGACTCAATCCCCAGATGTGGTTGCTCCTTCACCTCATAACATGTCAACTTTTGCCACCTGACTTCCATCCTGCCATCGCTGACAACTGAATTATCATCAATCTTCTTAGCTATAAAATATGGCAAAGTTTACTTTAATGCTCAAACCACAACCTGAGCCCCACCTGCCCCGATGAGCAGGACGACCAGCGATTTTCCCCAATTCCCCTCCCCAAATGCATCAGCACAGACGAGGTGACACACGCAGTCCAAGGCAGCCTGTGAGAGTCCCTGCCGCTCCTGAGACCTGTCCCCACAATTGCCGATGTGCAGATACTGACCCCCGCTGCCTCTTGTCCCTCCTCTGTCTCGGTAAGGCAGAGGCCAGGGTTCCTGCTAGAGCCCCACAGATAAGCACAAAGAGGAAACAGTCGCCTTGCCCACAGCAGCACCCGCTGGCCGCCAGGGCAGAGGGGACATTGCCTGGGGAGATTTCACAAGCCAGGCCTGGGAGTGAGCTCCACGGCCACACCTAGAGAACCTGGGACATGTGGTCTAGCAGAATTCCCAGAATGAAGAGAGGACAGATTTTTGGGATGGTAATGACACATGAACATCACATTGACCTGGGGTAATAATAGTTGTCTGACAGGGACAGGCCGAGGGTAAGGGATCATAGATGGCACGGAGTCCTGAGCATACTGCTTGGCACGCACACGACGGGCAAAGGATCAGCCTCCCGACTCTTCTCCCTGCTCTCTCCTCCCTAGTCTGTCTTCCCGCCAACCCTTTCTGGCCTTTGTTTCCACTTCAATATTTCTAAAAATTCTACTTTTCTCAGTCATTGCCTACTCCCCACCTCATCTAGAAAACGCTATCCCTTCCCCTATGGCCTTCAGGACAATGTCCAAATTCCAGAACCGGGCATTGAGCCTCCCACCCCAATTAGAATGCTCTCCCAGCCCTAATCCCACCGGGAATCAGCTCTCTTCTCACAACGCACCATGTGAGCACACTGCGCTCGCCATCTGTCCCGTCTCGGGCCCCCCACACATCTTACTCATGTTTCAAGAAGAAACTCATTTCCCATGTTTTGCTATGAGCCTCCGGTGACCACCCTGGTGTCCCTTCCTCAACTGAAGCCCTGTAGCATGTATCTCTTCTCACGGGACATTTGTGACACTTCTTCATGGCACTCATTAACTCCCGTCTGTGGGAGTCTTCCTCCCACAACTGTATTCCAACTCCTTAAGGGCAAAAGAACTATGGGTCTACACTTCCCTGCACAGCTGTAGGTTATCTAGGACAGTACGTTTTGCAGAAAAGATGATTAGATAAATACGTGTTGATTAAGACAGACATTACACCTCAATAGTAAGACGCACTAGGAAGAGCTCGGGTCTGAGCTCAAAACCCAGGGACAGTATTTCCAACATTTTCAAGCTGCATAATTAGGAAAAAGGTCATCCTAGAAAACGTCTCTAAGTCAGAGCTAATTACAGCTACCTGACAGGGCGGTCGTGAGTGTGAAGAGAGATGATGTACGTAAGCCACCCGCAAGTACCTGAGACACAGCGTGGCCTCAACAAACGTTAGCTCCCTTCCCCAGCCACCCTGCCTGAAACTGATGGCACAGAGTGACAAGAGACAGGCCTGTTAAGAGACAAAGTTGACAAAGGAACTTTACATCCCAAAGCTCAGAGATCTGGTTTCAGGAGGCTTCTCTCTTTTGACGAGGTATGCCGACTCTACATGGGACTGAAATGAGGTTTGGGAGACGGTGAGACGCTAACAAGTTGGAAATCAGAGTTATTTCAAGAATCATTTCCACCCCAAAGTTCTGACCCCAGTAGGACACCAGAGACTGCCCAGTCTTTGTCACTGCAGGAAGGTGAGTGTCCAACCCTACAGGGTGGCTGGTTCAGAAAGCCTGGTTCCACAGCCCAGTGGTTGGGGGTCTGGCCTGTTCTAAACCTTCCAAGGTGGAAGACCTCCCAGGCCTGGAACGTCGGGCTCACACCCCCTCACATGTTGGCAAATTTCATAACTGGTCGTTAGAGGGACCACCCTGGGGGACACCCAGTTGAGTCCATGATATTAATAACATGACTAATGCAGGCCATGTGGGATAAAAATAACTCTGCCCCCACATGAAGGAGCGTATGCATGTGCCTGTGTGCTCTTCGAAGCATTGTTAATGACTGCACAAGAATTCATGGCACATGCTTTCCAAAGCAGCCTCTCGACACTTTATAATTTGAGACAAAAAGGCAGAAGCTCTGCTTCTCACGTGGGGCAGCTGGATTTCCTGCCCACCTGCTCTCTCAGGCAGACCTGAGTCAGCGCCCCCGCCCCAGGACTGAAGGCAGCGATTTGCCTCCGTTTCCTCAGATGTCCCTGGGGTGAGAACACTTGTCTGGCAGGTAGTTGTGAGCATCAGATAGAGGAAGCGAATGTTCCCAGAGTGCCAGTGCTGCTTGCTGCTCCATCTCTGATAGCTCTCATCACTTTTACAAGACAAACTGAGGCGCAGGAGAATAAACTGTAACAATTTATTAAGCACGGGTAGGAACCAAGTCTGGGCAGTGGCAAGAAAAATAAGAAAGGGATTGAGTGGCAGCAATGGCATCTGCACATCTCCGTTCTCCAGGCCTCTGTCGGGTTCGACAGTGCCTCGGAGACCACGTGTGGCTGGCTGGCTGGCCAGCTACTTTATTTGCAAGCTTCCTCCGTTTCCAAGAGATGTGAATGCATTTGGAGCAGCTCATTTGCAAGCCTCTTGCCCATTTTATGCATATTTGATGAAGGAGAACACTGAGGTGTATGTGCAGTGACATTTCCAAGGTCACAGAGCTCAGTGGTGGTAGAGCTGGGAGGCAGGGCTGCTGGATCCCAAGCCCCTCCCATCCCCCACCTCCCTGCCCTCTCCAAAGCAGTGGCCACAGCCCTTCACAGTGGGGGCTACAGAGTGTGGAGGAAAGTGGCAAGATGATGATGAATGTGCATCCCATCCAGTGATTCCAAATCCCTTTATAATTGGGGCAGACGGTCCCCAAAGAGACTGGTGAGCCACATGACTGGCCCCATCACCATGACAACACTCCTGTCCCTTGTGTCCATGGCTTTAGGTGATCGCCACAATGCTACCTTCCCATGCAGGTAAGAAAAGTGATCCCTATCTTAACTGGTGAAAAACTGAGATTTGGAAAGGTGGAGTCACCACGTAGGTGTGTGGCCTGGGTGACATGTTGCTCTCTGGACGTGTCATTACTGAGGACAACGGCGCCAGACCACAGACGTGCAGCTGAGCCCAGCTGGTTCCCATTCTCTTCTGAGGCCAGGCCTGCGGTGTGGTTTCATTTAATTGAATATTTTGATTGATTTCTGTAGCCAGAAGTCTGTAGGCAGTAAATGCCCTTTTCCCTCAGTTCAAGAAAGAAAATGTACCTGCCTTGGCAGTATTTGCTTCACTGAGCTGTTGACTTATTTTAAGAACTAAATCTTCCCTGTTACTGTATTTTTCACTCTGGAGCATGTGTACACCGAGACTGACGTTAATAATTTGCCTCCAGGGCGGGAGCGTCCTCTCGTGATGACGCAGCGTCACCTAGTGACCACTCTCTCGACAGCAGTCAAATTAAATAATCCTGGTCCTCTTGACAGACTGGAAAGTGTTTTGTGCCTCAAAGAGTGTTACGTGCATTCTTCTCTTCTCACGTAACAGAGCGTGCCTCGCAGTGTTATGCCCATTTCATTTTTTAATATAAATAAGTTAAGACATGGGGCTCCAGCAAGAATGCTGAATAGGTTTGCCACTCGCCAAGTCTGCGGCATGCTTCCGAGCTCAGATGTCTGTCATTTATAGATGATGGGCTCCTGAGAGCAGAGGCTATTGCAGCCCCTAGGTACCCAATGCACATGCGTGGAGAAAGACAGCCCTCCTGTGGGATCTGATGCCGTCGTCTCGTCTATTTAGCCTGGCATACCTGCGTCTATAAACTTTGGGTGCAAGATTATCTTCAGGGCACCTCTAAGGAGGATAAATCCCAGTGTTGCTATTACCTACAGATTATCCCAGCAACTCACATGCAAAAGAGGCAGAAAGTCCTCCCTCTGTGGCCACTGAGAGTAGAGGTGGGGCTGTGAATTGTCCCCTTGCCTCACCAGGGCAGTTCTGTCGTCCTATTACCATCCTACAGCTCTGGTCTTCGAGCACCCAATTCCTTGCAGTTACCTAGAGCAGAGACTGGGTCAGATAAGTCTCTGTTGTTGGGGAGGCTGTCTGTGCACTGGGAACATTTAGCAGCATCACTGGCCTCTGCCCACTACGTGCCAGAGCACCCCCACTCCTCCCAACCCCCCCTCCCCCCCCCATTATAACAATCAAAATATCTCTGGACGTTGCCAGATGCTCCTTGGGGGCATGAAATCACCCTCTGATTAAGAACCACTTATGTAGACAGCAAACACACAAGAACATAAGAACAAGAGCAATAATTATAATTACTACTATCATTTAAAAGGCACAAATTGTCCCCGTAGCCTAGTGGATGAGGCACTGACCTCCTATCACAGAAGGTACAAACCGTGTGCTGAGACCTTTATGGCCTGATCTTATTTAATCTTCTCAACCAAGAAACTAGTCTGTGCTGACTCTTAGGAAGCATTCATTACAAAGAAACTGATGTTTAGAGATGTTAAGTGACTTGGCCAAGGGCACACAGAGGGTAGCAGCAGAACTACCGTTTGTAACCAGGCTCTCCTGACCACAAAACCTGAGCCCGTCGCCACCTCCAGATCCAAGACCACAGGTCACAGATAGCTCTGGGACAATTATAATTCTTGATAGTCCAGCTAGAGTATGCTAGCACTATTCAAGTAATATTAATATATCTAGATTTAGATTTAAAGACATAAATAGCTATTCTCTATAAGAAAATCCACCCAAAGTGTGAATGCCGAGGAGGTTTCACTATAGGGTAAAGGAGATCTGAGTTCAGACCCTGCAGGCAATTGTTGAGTGTATGGCCTTTATTTGGGGTAAGCTCTTGAAGTCTCTGTTTATCCATCTACGAGATAAACGTGGCTGTCAGAGCAGTGGTTCTCAACCATGGTTGCACATTCAAACCACCTGGGTAGCTTTTAAAAAGGACTGCCTAGGCCCTGCCCCAAATCAATTAAACCAGAATCTCTGGGGCCCAGGCAATAACATCTTTTAAACCCTCAGGTAAGGCCAGTGTACAACCAGAACTGAGACCCATGAGGCTGGATGAACCATAAGACTCTCGAGTTCTGTGTTTCTGAGTTAGGTCCCGGCTCCCCTTAGACGGGTGGCCGTCTCTTCTCCCGTCCTGGCCCTCTGGGACTACTCTGGGGGTTGGCTCATTTCTCTGTCTCATAAGATGGTCCCAAAAGCCTTGGAGAATTTCCCAGAAATCCCTCACTGTCTCAACCATCCTCCAGTCCCTGAACTAACCATTTCCAGTATTTCATTCTACCCCCAAAAAGCACTGAACCCCAACACCACCCTCCCTGGTACATGGGAGTTGGAAAACAAAAGCAGCCGACGGGTGGGGGAAATGACAGGAGACAGCTGCATCGACTGAAAGACTATCTTCTTCTCAGCCTCGCCAAACACTTACTCTGTCTGATGTATTAATAATAAGGTTGGTTCTAATCCGTGAGTTTCAGGATGTGAGAGAATCTCCCCTTTCTGAACATGGCTCCCCGACTCCTATTTCAGCTCCCGAAAGAGTGAGAACATCTCACTCAGCAGGTGCACAAGAGAAGCCTTGGAAACAGAAAAGAGCTTTTGGACCCACGAGCCCCATGCTGCTCACCTGTGCCTGCCGCCACCTCCGTTTCTGTGAGTCCTCCCACAACTGGAGCGCCTCACCCTGCACGTAAGGTACAACTGATAACAAAGTCGGGCAGCAGTTCCCTACTCTCCAGACGCCAGGCTCTGTGCAGTGTTTGCTCGCATCGTGCCGTGCATCCTGCCCAAGTTTGCCGTGACACGGTACTGTGTCACCCTCATCACCGTCGTGTCCGTCCCATCGTACAAACAAGGAAACTGAGTTGTCTGAAGTCGCTGTTCCCCTCCCTAAGCTTCGGGCCCCACGATCCACCCGTTGCCTGCATAACGTCTGCTTCCCTCACGAGTCTGCAGGCTCTGCGAGGCGGGCGCGGTTGAGGCTGACCGCGGACCCCGGCACTGCGGGAGAAGGGCCACAACTGGGACGCGGCCGGCTGGCCCCGGGGCGGTGCGAGTAGCCTCTGCTCTCGCGGAGGAAGTGTCCGTGAAGTGGCCGAGGGGGTTCCCGGGAGGCGGGCACCCTGGGGTGTGGGCCAGCAGGGCGGCAGAAGGGAGTTTCGGGAGGAAGAGCGGCTGGCGCTGCCACGTGCTGCCAAGACGCGAGGCTGCACCGCGCAGAGGCCACGCGGCGGGCCGTCTGGGGGGAGTCGTGGGGGCAGGAGACGGGGCAGGTGGGCAGTGGGGGGCAGAGAGGGTGCGTGGGGACGACCCACGGGAGTTGAGGGAGGGATTTGATTTCATTTCAGAGACCTGAGTGTAGCTGACGTATAGAACCCAGCTGAGCATGAGAGCCGGAACCCCAAGGGCTAAGGGCATGGCGCGCACTGCAGGCTCCTGAGAGGGCTGCCCTGGGGACAGGTGACGCTCCTCTCCTGCAGTCGCAGTCGAGAGAAGGCCAGGGAGTGGGCCCAACCACGCAGGTCCCAGTGGCAGTCCACACGGGAGCCAGGCCGGCCCAGTGGGACACTCCTGCTTGCTCAGGTCACTGCGAAGAACTCCGCCTCCTGGATGTCGGTTCTATTCCACACCAAACAAACCTCTCTTGGATATGTTTTTAATGAGATGTCTGGACTTGTAGATGGACTGGATGGATAGACTGCATTTCTGCGTCTGGGGACAGCTTTGCGACAGCTGGGCAGGGCTGTCACTGGGGCAGGGTATAGGGCCAGGCAGGGTGTCACTGGGTCAGGGTGCAGGCCCAGGTAGGGTGTCACTGGGGCAGGGTGCAGGGCCAGGTAGCGGAGAAGCCAGTGCTGTTGGTGTTAAGGTTGTTCTGAGAGGGGGGAGTCTAGAGGGGAGAAGGAGCTAGAAATTGCACCCCCAGCCCCATCATCTTGACACTTGGCTTGCAGAGCTAACTTCGTAGCTCAGACAGCATCTTGCTCAGTGAGTTCCCTTGAGCCTTGTGTCTTGTCATGAGCTGCTGGGCCACCAAAGACTAGTTCAGTGGGGGAAGGTGAGGGCTCTTTACTTCCAGGTCAAAATGCAGAGGACTGGGCAGGGCAGTGGAAAGATCACGGGCTGGGCGTCTGGCAGACCTGGGTTTGGCCAGTGTCAAGATGACAGGGCTAGGGGTGCATTTTCTATCACCTTCCCCCTGTAGACTCCCCCCTCCCAGAATAACCTTAACACCAACAGTGCTGGCTTCTCCGCTACCTGGCCCTGCACCCTGCCCGAGTGACAGCTTTGCCTGGCCCTGCACCCTGCCCCAGTGACACACTGCCTGGCCCTGCACTCTGCCCCAGTGACACCCTGCCTGGGCCTGCACCCTGCCCCACTGACAGCCTTGCCCGGCTGTTGCACAGCTGTCCCCAGATGCAGAAGTGCAGTCTATCCATCAAGTCCATCTACAAGTCCAGACATCTCATTAAAAACATATCCAAGAGAGGTTAGTTTGGTGTGGAATAGGACCAACATCCAGGAGGCAGACTTCGTTGCAATGACCTGAGCAAGTGGGAATGTCCCACTGGGCCCAGACGGGCAGGGAGGCGTTCACTATGGAGCTGGCCCAGGAGGCCAGACACTGCCAGCTCACTTCGCAGGAGGCACATCTGCCCTGAAGCTCGCCCATCCGGTGGTGAGCAGGGCTGCGTGCCTCATCATTCCAGAGGGCACTACAGCCCCCTCCTCCAGGGATCCAGGCAAACCAGACTACAGGATCAGTTGGGACCAGAGTGTCTGACCCCAGGATCCTAGGTTCTGAGCTCTCTCCTGTGTCCTGGGTTCCTACTGTCTCCTCACCCATGCTGGGGGTGATGGGAAGACCCCAGACATGCCAGGCAGCCAGCATGCCTGGACGCTGCCAACTGCGTTCAGGACAAATAGGCACCACGTGTTCTCACTGATAGGTGGGAGCTGAATGATGGGTACACAAGAGCACAAAGAGACATAAAGGACATTGGAAACTAAGAAGTGGGGAGGTTGGGAGAGGGGTGAGGGATAGAAACTTACCTGTTGGGTACAGTGAACACTGTCCGAGTGACAGGCAGACTGAAAGCCCTGACTTCAGCATTATAACACTGTATCCGTGTAACAAAAACATTTGATTCCCCTTAACATTTTGAAATTTAAAAAAAAATAAAAATATTGAAAGAGTATTAAATCCTGATGGCACAAAACATTTTTGCTATCTGATATTATGGACCTACCCTGTGATAACACTGTGACACATCAAAATGGAACCATTCAATATTTTCTCCAGTAAACAAACATCAATGACATTTTGGAAATACATCGACTGTTGTGCAATAGAAGACAAATGGGTTAAAAAAAAAAACTAAAAAAGAACATTGCATTCAAGTGTTCATCCCTCTTTAACGCTAAATGGAAACCTTGAAGGCAGGGATTGCACGTGTCTCGTTCATTTTGAATCTCCTATACCTGGACAACTGTCTGCTCTATGTTTCCTGACGCGCAGAGCTGCATTCCCTAATTTCCCTTCCATGTTCATTACTGGCACTTCACAATTTTCTAGCACTTTCAAGTTCATTATTGTGTTTAATCCCTCAAGTTGCTCTGAAATAGGCCAAAATTACCACCTTCATGTTACAGTCGGTGAAAGGGCTTGAGCCAGGGCTTGACGGAGGGGAAAGGAGGAGGAAGGAATACAAAATTCGATGCAAAGACTCGACTTTCTCACCTAGTGCCATGCTACTTAGGAGCAAACTAAAGTCCCTATCGGACATCTACCTGCCTTACCTTTCTTTCATCTTGCCTATGTCCTTTTTCCTACAGTTCAGAGGTTAGAACTGAGAGGAGAGGTTCCACTGGGCTATCGTGTCCCACCTGCTGCCAGGAGACTGTGGCGTCAGTGCTAGGGACGGGGTAGGGGCTGCACCACTCAAAGGAACAGGAGGGAAACCCAAGCTCTGGCAGCACTTCTGCCCTAACTGAACGCCTGACCTCCTTGTTACAAGCCAAAATGTCTCAAAAGTAGTCTGTTGGAAACCTAAGCCCCAGTACCTCAGACGGTGACCTTATTTGAGGATAGAGTCTTTACAGAGGTAATCAAGTTAAGTGAGGTCCTTGCAAAGATGCAGAGATGTGGGGGAGGCGACGGCCACCTACAAGCCAAGGAGAGACCTGGAGCAGATCCTTCTCTCACTGCCCACAGAAGGAACCAACCCTACCAATACCTTGATTTCAAACTTCTAGTCTCCAGAACTGGGAGAACTCCCTGTTGTTGAAGGCACCCAGTATGTCGTACTTCATTAGAGCAGCCCTAGCAAACTGATGCACTCCTCAAAATCACCTCTGAGATGGAACATAAACCAGTTCTCGAAGACTCTTGCCAAGACAACATGAGACATGAGGCTAAGATGTTTCGGGTGGAAGGAACCAGGTGCGATGAGAAATGAAGGAGCCTGCAGGTGAGCCTGAGAGAGAAAGAAAGTTTGTATACGGAAAAAAATGAACTTGATTATGGAGTTTGGCCTTTACCCGAGTAAAAGAAGACCCTTAAGGTTCCTGGAGGAGAGAAGGAAGGAACCTGTCCAGCGCATTGGACAGTAAGTCTCAGAGCAATGGGCAGGGGAAGCTGGACAAGGAGAAACAGAGAGGCTACAGAACACTAAAGGGTGGTGCAAAGTGCCAACCTGAGTCAGAGAGGCAGTGGAAGTTGGAAAAAGAGAGAGGGATGAGAAGGCAGCTCCCAAATTCCTTCCCTGCTTCCTCCTTTCTCTTAATTTACTAAATGAAAATCATCATAGATGTCATTCATTCAACATTTATTGAGTATCTGCTATGCTCCACACACTATTCTAGGTGCTGGGAATACAGCAGAGAATAAAACAGATAAAAGCCCCTGCCCTCCAAGAGCTGACATTCTAACAGGGAGAGACAGACGAAGAATAATAAACATTCTAAGCACATTATCTAGTGTGAGAGAAGGTTCGGTAGTACAAGGTAAAACAGCAAATAAGGAGGGTTTAAATAGGGTTCAGGAGATGAGAGAGACACTTGGAGGTGTGGCCCACTAGGAAAACATGATCTTCACTCTCTCCTTCATGCAGGAACAAATCATGCTCTGGCAATGTCATTCCTTCAATAAATGGTTCAATAAGCAAAAGAGGATGAGGCATCAAGATCCCAACCATTAAAAAGAGCAGGAACAGAGATTTTTGCTCACTCACTCTGTCTCATCTAGCATTGTGTGAGTACTCAATAAATATGTGTTGAAGCAAATCATTCATTCATAACCAATAACTTAATTTAGGAGAACAAAGACATGCCCATAGCGTCCCACTTTCCTATAAGTACCAAACTTGAAACAATTTATCACAGAAACAAGACTGGAGGATTTACTAAGACTGAACATACCACGGGTAATAAAGTCAGATCATGATGTCACGTTTGCATTTCCCCTTCCAGCCCTTGTCTGTATGCACAGCGCAGGTATGATTTAGTATGTTGTAATCACAAACGTGTGGTTTTGAGGTTCGGCTTTTCCATTTGTCATCACGCCGGAAGCATTTTTCTTTGGCGTTCATAGTCTTTCTAACTGATGTTGATGGTGGACACATGGGGCCACTTACTCTCAGAGACTGCCGACCACAGCAACGTTGTTTCCAGTATCACTAAATTCCTCTACCTTAGGCGACGGGTGGGCTCCATAGCTCAGTGGTTAGAGCACTGGTCTTGTAAACCAGGGGTCGCGAGTTCGAGCCTCGCTGGGGCCTCTTATACGGACACTCCTTTTTTTAACCACAGCATTTAAACACAAAATAGGCACTCCAGCCTTTAAAAAGTGGTGCCTGAAAACGTCACTTCTGGCCGGACTAAAACCTAGTCCTACTGAAATGCAGATAATGAACGCCCTTAACGTGCTTCAGAAGCGATCCGGAAGAGAAAATCCTGGAGCCCAGCGAACAGCCAGGGCGGGGCTGGAACAGCTCGCTCCGCGGACCCGGGACGAGCCGCGCCCGGAAGCCGGCGGGCGGGGGACCCCGCGCGCTCCCAGGCTCAGACGCGGCCGGCGCCGGGGCAGCAGTGGCAGCCGCGCTTCGCCCCCGGCCCTCGCGGGGCGGCTCCCGAAACTGAGCGCCCGGGCAGCCGGCGAAGCCGCGTTCGCAGCCCCCCCGCCCCGCCCGGGCGCCGCCGCGCGGCTGCGGGTCACCCGGGCGGGCGCCGGCTTGGCAGGGGCCGCGGGCAGCGGCCGAAGGGGGAAACACACGTCGGGTTTGGAAGACCTGGGCCCCAAACAAAGACTCTGAACTCTGTCAGCTGTAATTTTGTAATGGATGACATATGGGAGCGATTATATTGTGGATTTGTTGAGTCAAGTAAAATATATAACAAGTTAATTTTACCTAGTTCTTTAACGTGGCAACCAAAAATTTTAAGTTACATCTGTGATTCCCATTTGCAGCTCTCATTATCTTTCTTCTCTTTTTTTTTCTTTTTTTTTTTTTTTTGCCTTTCTTTTAGCTCTCATTATCTTTCTGTTGCATAGTGCAGGTGTAAGGGAAACAGAGTCCTGTGACCTTGTGTTCAAGTTAATTCTTAACCAGGTTCACACCAGGTAAACCGGTACGCAGAGAACATCTTTTTCATCTAAGTCTCCCAGAACCAGTACTTCGCCTGGTAAGCACCATTCACTGCGGTGAAATAAAGCCTCTCCCCAACATAGTGTTAAACTCTACAAAGAGCAAAGGAAAGTATTTCTCAAACTGAGTTCGCTTTGGGAGTGATGCTACTGTAAGACTAATTTGGCTTGCAAGACTTTAGGTCTGGAGACCTCATGCTTTTGTTGGTCTTTTTGCCTCTCTGTGGTCAGGATACCTGCTGCTAGATGAAGTGTTCAGAGCGCCTTGAGGAAATAGGACCCACTGATGCTAGAAAAATACCTGTAATTATCACAGCCCTTCACTAACACTGAACGCCTTTTGGTAAAGCCATTTCAGATCCTTGAATACCTTAGTACCGGGACTGCTTACTGGGAGTTACTTGGTCATCAAGGAACAGCCACAGTAAGAAAGAGAAGTCTCTAAAGCATTCTAATCCCATCTCCCTCCAGCCAAGATGAATACATTTTGGCTTTACTATGCCCTAGAGATTTTCCGAGAGTCCTAGCGTCTTCCATGAAAGCTCACTGGCATCGCCAGGCATCTTTCAGAAAATAAAGCCACTTTTCCAGACAGAAACACTCTGCCCCTCCCCCAGTGTCCCAGCCTACAGCCTACAGTTCCCATTAGTTCCCTGCTGTAGACTCACCAGCTACCCTCCTACGAGAAACCTGTGTTCAGAATGCCCTGAATTTGGTGGGTGTGGTCCTTGCTACATAAATTCTGAGCACTTTCCCCCAGCTCAGACACTTCAGGCCAGACTGTATTTTTGCCACATCTTTGAAGAAAGCCCGTATGGACAAAATGAGTGAGCACAAACATTTGGTCCAGAGGTTGGAGCAAACTCTCTGAGCTGACCCAGGATTTTCAGCCCTCTTTCAACAAAATGATCCAAGGTTTAACCCTCTCCACCTTTACGTTGATATCTTCATCTGTGAAGGAGCTAAAAGACCCTGAAGATCATTTCTGTCCTGGAGAGTATTCTTAAGAGCTACAAAGGTAGGTAAGGAGAGAAAAAAAAAGAAAGAAAGAAAAGAAAACCACCTATGAGAAAAGCAAAGGTAGAAGACTAAAAGCTGGTTGAAAAGTGATCTTCAAAAAATGATGACCAGTGTTTGGCATCTTCCATAAAGACAGAACAGGAGAAAAAGAATCAGAGAGGCTTGATGGATTTAGGTTAGATTAGGTTAGGTTAGGTTACCTGAAGAAGAAAGGTGGAATCTGCTTCTATGGAAATCTTAACAAAAGTCTGCCCAGAGGATATCCAGCCTTATCTAAAGCAGAGAGCACATGACCTTAAAGGGAGAGTGCAGTGTGGTTCTTAGACAAGTGTGGTGAGGCGTGCTAGGTTTCCTAATGTCAACCTAAAATACAACCCTGGTGTTTTATGCTTTTGTTCTTAAACCAAATTGCCCACTGTTCTGGATGCTTTGTGTAATATGGAGAACTTGATGAAGACAAGGATCATTTCCTCTATTAGTTCTTAATTCCTCAAATACCTGGTTGAAAAGTCACAATCCTTCATGGAGGGCCTCCAAGGAGGCAGCTACCTCTCAGCAGACTGAGAGGAGGCACCGATTCCTGCCCAGCTGTGCTATTCCCTGCTTCCTCGCCACTGCGCTTAAGCCACTTCATCTCCCAAAGCCTCATTTTCCTCATCCTCAAGGGAGGTTCCTTAGCAACAAATAAGAAGCAGGGGTTGGAGGTTTCATGATAATGTATCAACTCAGCACATCATAGGTCAAATAAAATATAGTTAAGTTTACTACGCTACTTGCATTATAAGACCGGAGAGCAAGTGCTAGGGGTGAGCCTGCTCTTGTTGCTCTTGTTCAGGTCATGAGCTTCGGCCTGGGGAAAGGAGATAGCATTTTTAAAGGGCTTTTCCTTGGTCACAGGCCTTCGCTTGGACCCAAGAGGAAGCAGGAAAGTGAAGTGTGGTTCTTAGACAAGTGTGGTGAGGCTGTGCTAAGTTTCCTAACGTCAGGCAAACATCTAGGAGATCAAAGGATACACATCAGCTTGAGCAAATGTGGATTTATTACCTGAGGTCCTAGGCATTTACAAGACAAAATGAGACCCTCGGGGGATTCCAAGCAGGTTTACAGAGCAGTGCCCACGATAACCCAGGGGCATTGGCAGTGTGGGGTGCGGTCACCCTGCAGTAGCACTGCATACAGACAGGGTGCCTTGGGTCATTCAGGAGACAGCAGGATTTCCCGGAGAGAGGAAAACCATGGGGCCCTATGCCAAGTGCTGTCTGCCTGCCCCTCCTCCACCCTGGCTTCCTGGACTGCTCAGGTCCACATCCAGCTGCGGCTTACACTTGGAGAGGGGGTGCTCCTCTCTCACGCTGTGAGCCACCTCCAGAAAAAGGTCAAGGGAGACTTCTGCCAGCTCGCCTCTGCTCTGCCGGCTGCCTCGTCCTGCCACTGTGGCCTTTCAGGCTCTTCCTCTTCTTCCCCTGGGGGCCCGGGGACCCTACCCTGGCTCTCCTCTTTGGAGCAGGCCCTTGCAACATTTTCTTGCTGCTTGTGGGCGAAGCCAGCTTCTTGGCCGAGCCTTTCTGGGACGAAGCCTGGCCTGGGCTGGAAGCTACGGTTGCGTCGGATAATTTTCTGGCAGCTTTCTCTGATTGCTCCTTTAGCAAGTCCAAGACTGTCCCTGAGAAATAAGCATTTATTTAGTGAGAAATATAAGTCCTGGAAAGTAGCTGTAAGAGAAGCACCGCACAGGAAACCTATAACTGCATGAGGCTTCTTTAATATAAATTCTTTTTATTTATACTTTTTAATTCCCTTAACTGGCCTTGATCTAAATGTATTATTCTTTTAATAGGGTCACGCCAATGATGCATGGCTCCGGAATAGTTTCCTTAAGATAGTATCCCTCCTCTGGAAATCTTTCCCGACTTCCCACCCTACCCCGAGGAAGAATTCCTCACTCTAGGGGCCCTCTCAGGGCCCTGGACATCCTTCTATACCTGAACTACGGTGCTATTTCTTTATCTGCCTGCACATTCGCACCCCTCCCATTTGACTCGGAACGCCTAGGTCAGAGACTTATGAGTTCGTTGCTGTATCCCCAGGACCTAGCACAGTGCCTGCCACAGTGAGCGCTAAGTGAATGACGTGAAGTGAACGAATGCATTAACGATGGATGAATGAATGGAAGCAGGTGTCCCTCCCACTCATTCTGTATGTAGAGGAGAGGTATAGACTGAGCCACAAGTGACACTCCTCATCCAAGAGCCCACTCCTGAAGGAGGATCTGAGACTCCCCTCTGGGGACCGCAGCGTGTTTGCTGAGGGCGCTGCCTGCACCTCAAGGCGCCCGTGTAAGACCCAAAGACGGACTCACTGGCAACTGGCCTGAACTCGATCCACTTGCTCTTGGTTTTCACCGGCACCGGCTTGTATTTGCACTTGCCTGGGGGTACTCGCCTGAAAAGACAGAAAGGGTGAGGACACGAGACTCTGAAGATGTGACCAGGACATCAAGGCCACCAGAAGGTGCAAGAATCGGCTCAGCGCTCACTTATCCATGGGGACGGGATAGATATAGTGGGAAATGTGCTGTGAGCTCAGGAGAGGCAGAAAGACATACACCACCAGGCACCTCAGGCCCTTGGGAGGAGCTGGGCGCAGTGTCTTCAGGAATGGCTTCACATCCTGGGGACCCTGGGGACCGGGGGCAAGAAAACCTTGCTGAGGCTCAATTTCTACATCTATAAAATGCAAAAACAAATAGTACCCATCTCACAGGGAGATGGCGAAGATTAAATGAGAGCTGTGTACCTGACGCATCATAAATGATTGATAAAGAATTAAATTTTTACACACACACACACACACACGTGTGCGACTTAGAAGATTGCCCAGAACATAACGAGCTCAGTGGATGACGGTGACGACAATGATGATGATTCTGCTGCTGCTGCTACTGGCTGGTGATTCCTTTTAAAGAAAATTTCTTTGAGGACTCGCAGCACAGCCCTGAAGTAACGCCAGCCTCCTGCCTAGCAGCCACTGGTTCTTAAAATGCCTGTCATCTGGGTGCGTTTTCTGAAATAAAAGGGACTTTGAAGACTGAGAACTCCCGCTGGACAGAGCAGAGCTGGGACATCCCGGCCAGTCCCACGGCCCTCTCTGCCTTGCTCCCGCTCTCTCACTGCCATCACCCTCGCCGCAGGGGGAAAGGCATTCTATTCATTTAATAAGCACTTATGAAGTGCTTAGGCACAGTTCTAAAAGCTTTATAAATATTAACTCATTGAATCTTTATAACAAGTCTATGAGGTAGGTGCTATTATAGTATTGACCCCATTTTACAGAGGGGAAACTGAGGCTCACACAGGCTAAAAAACAGAGGCCCCGGTCACACAGCTAGTCAGTGGCAAAGCCAGTATTCAAACCCAGGCTCCAGAGTCTGTGTTGTCAGCCACTGTATTTAGTAGTCTCTAAAGGAAGGGCAGGAAGAAAAAACAGGAGGGGAAAATGATATATAAATCAATCAGCTGCCCTCAGAGTGCAAGGATCGGTGCATTTAGTGCAAAGTGAGTGAGTGGGCCACACAGAGTCTGGTCCGCTGCTACGAAGCTTTGGAAAGTCTGTGTGAGTCTGCGCAGCTGTAACTGAGCTGACGGGGCAGTGCTGATGTGACTTCGATCCCCCCAGAACTGAGTTCCTACTCTGGGCTCCTCTCACTAGCTATGCCTTGTCAAGGACTTCGGTTTCTTTATCTGTGGATTGAAGCCATTAACCTGCCCCTTTGGGATCCCGTGCGACCGCATGCGAGCTGCGCACAGCAGCGACTCAGGACACATCCACTTGAGCGACAGGTGCATGAGCAGAGCTGTCGTCAGTGTGAGAAGGCTTTACAGTTGCTTTCTGAATGGCCTCTCTTGGCCGCTCTTGGGGAAAAGGTGAGTTACCGTATCCCCTAACAAAATGAGGAAACTGCCAAAGGAAAGAAAAATGGATTCCCACAGCACGGCTGTTAGTGGCAAGAGCAGAATCCCCCACCAGGTGCGATCAACCACCTGAAGCACTTGAAATCCCCTGAGGCTGCTCCACCCACTAAGCACAGGAGACAGGACGTCTGCAGACTGGTGGAGACAGCTCAGTACCAAACGCACCCCTGGGCAATCTGAGCTCTGCCATCAGCAGAGCACCCCAGGCACAGCCTCAGGGTCTGAGCCTCTTCCAGGAACTCCTGAGCACACACAACCCAGAGCCAAAAGGAAACTGAGCTGGGCCTGGCCCCTGAGCCCTGACCGGGGACTGGACCTATTTGCCCAGTGTCTACTGAACACCAGTCTGGTTATGGGTAACCTAAGTCTCAGAGGGAAGTTTCCTCTGTGGGTCCATCTGTAAGCTAATTCACGGGAAGAATGTCTTGCTTTGGGCAAGAATCCCGAGATAAACCTAGTGCACGGCGCAGACTCCCTAGATGGACACACTGAGCCACCCTCCCAGCGACAGATAACTGGACCCAGACACAACAGCCTCACAGGTGGGAAGATTCTGCCTGCTCTGTTGGAGGTTAGTTAACCCCTGAGAGAGGTGGGCAAAGAAGCAGAAATAAACAGAGTCCACCAAGTGAATAAACACTGAATTCCAGAAAAGATCAGGTGGAGATGCTGAGAAACCTGGTAGTTTAAGTATTTGTCAAAGACCTTAAGACCTCAACCAAGCCCAGGAGACAGGCAGCCACACTTACCCAGTGGTTAGAGGTATACACCTGCCGTTAGATGACCCCAGACAGAAATATCCAGAAGTATATTTAAAAAAGAAAAAAAACAGAACAGGAGCCAGACCCCTCGACTGGTCATACTGGAAAGGATTAAGAGTCTCATTTCCAACTGCAAAAAGCCCATTTCCCAAACATCCCATAATTGCTATAGCTACGTTGTTCTGCACAGTCGTTTGCCCAAACTGCTTTTCATCTGGAGCATAGATTTGCTTCATTGGTAATTTTTGGTAATTCTTGGGGAGTGAGGACTGTTTTTATGACCTGCCGTGGAGATAAGGACTAGGGAGTGCACCTGGGAAGACAATGACACCAGATCTCACCTTGAGGGCTCAACAAATCTGTAGATAGATCCGTGTGGCGCATAGGCACTTGGGTAAGAGGTGGCCAGGAAATACAGCTCCCCTGAGAAAACAGGAGTAGACAAGCAGTCACAGGACATCGGGCAGGGCTGAGACTCACAGCTGGATGCACAGAAAAAGTCAAAAGGAGGGTATGGCTCTAGAATGCAGTGGGCCCCATGGACGGAACCTGGGAACTGACAGCCAGGCTCTCATCGGACTGCACGTGTATGTTTACGGGACCAAACACGCTTCTCCTTATCACCCTTGGCTCTCAAACCTTCATCTCCATGAACCTTCACTTCCTTCCCCCTCTCTCCCCTGCTGATGAGGATTCTCCGTGAACCCCTGAAAACAGGCAGTTTGCAGGCTGAGGACCGTTTGCCAGTAGCTCTATTTTGTCACTTATTTAGTCCTTTTGTCTCCCCTGAGCCTCTCTCCTTTTCCTTTCATCCTCAGTTCCCTGTGACCGGCCCACTCTTCAGCCCCTCCTCTCCGTCTTCCCCACGCCCCACAAAAATCACCCCCACTCACTCTCTATCGTATCTTTAGAAAGAGCCCAGCTTCTTCACATTTCTTCCTGTTTGAACTCCAGGAAACATTGTTCCTTTCTGGAAGTAACTACCTCATTCCCCATTGCTTTATAGTTATCTGCGGGGACGGGGGAGGGCAGTACGGTATAGTATTGGGTTATGAGCCCCAACTTGAGAGTTAGAGAAGTCTGGGTCTGAATTCCAGTGACAGCAGTCACTCTCTGTCATCCTGGCAAGCTCTTCACCTGTCTAACCCTTGAGATATTTGTTCCTTTGTAAAACCGGGGTCATGATGCCTCAAGGGATTGTTGAGTATTCAGTTAGGAAGTGTTCAGCATGATGTTACCATGACTTTCCTATCACTCCACTTCTCAAACAGCTCTGTGAATCTGGCACAATGTCTGTGCAATTGCATTGAATTAAATTCACTTGCTCTTGTGCACCCTACACAACTCTTTCTCAATTTTATGGAAGGAGAGGCCTATTAAGTTGCAAATCTGAAGAACCTAGAGCTTTATACAGCTCTGGGTTATTTTTTTTTTTTTTTCTTGGAGAGACAGTTCACTCTGTCACCCCAGCTAGAGTGCAGTAGCATCAGTCTAGCTCACAGCAACCTCAAACTCCTGGGCTCAAGCGATTCTCCTGCCTCAGCCTCCTGAGTAGCTGGGACCATGGGTATGCACCACCATGCTCAGCTAGTTTTTCTATTTTTCTGTAGAGATGGGGTCTCGAACTCCTGAGCTCAAGCAATCCTCCTGCCTCAGCCTCCCAGAGTGCTATGATTACAGGCTTGAGCCACCAACCCTGGTCCAGCTCTGGGTTATTTAAACAACTGCTTTTTTCCTTGAGTTTGTAGAGAGCAGTGACCAATGTTTGTCTTGTGTGAAATGTAAGGCTCACGGTATTGCGGAGCCCTACACAGGGTAACAGCTGCCTAACAAACTATGGTGTATCTGACAATCTATATTTATAATCTTTCCCTACTAAGAGGTCTGAGGAGTTAGGACACAGCCTACCCTAGAGTTAGTTTGCCCTGACACCATTCAAAGTGATTCTACTATTAGATAAATAAGGTGTCTATCAAGGGCCCATGTATACGCAGGTAACTCTCACACAGGGACCCCTCCAAACCATGTAAAGGCCTTCTTGGTCTGAAAGGAGAATTGAAAACCCTGCCTTGCTGCATTTTCCCTATACACGACTGCAGTTTGTGTAAATTACATGTTTTCCACATGCCATAGAACTTCCATTGTATTTTTAAGGTAAAAAACAATGCTAGAGGTGAATTTTATCTATAGTGTCCAACTGATATTTTTAATATATATTTGGAGGGGAACAAAAAACTATAATATTCCATGTAAAGCACAAATGCAAGTATTGATTTGGCCAACCCTCTTGGGAAAGTGCTTCAGTGAATGACACTCAGAAATCCAATCGATCAAACCTCAGCAATGGGCAGCTCCGTGCCAGCCACTCACTCGGCAGTCCATTTACCCCAGCTGTCAGCTCTAAAAACTCAGTAAGTAAGCTGCAGCCACAGTTGAGGCAGAGTCTGGGTTCCAACTAAAAAGTGACTTACCTAAAGCCAGTGACTGATGATAAAATAATAAAATAATACTCAGATTTAAAAATGTCTCTAAGAGGGAGAGAACATGTAAAGAGCAGAAAACACAAAAGCAAGCAACTCTGGAAAAAAAAATAACTTGTTTTGGGTACAGCCTCACTGGCTTTAGCAAAGGCTTAGGAACACCTTGGCAAGTTCACTCCGTAAAATCCAGCCAAGGATGCTTGGTTTTGTTTGCCAGATGTACTCACTGGTTTTTCAAAAACTGCCTGTTTTGCACTGTGAGAAGTCTACAGGCACAACACACCAAACCACCAAAGTCGGGGTTTCTATGGCTCCAAGGAGAAGCCAGCCACAGAAGATGGCAGCCCAGGGTGCGAGCGGGGCCAGCCGGGGAGAGGCCCCACGTGGCCTGCAGCTTTCACATCATCCACTTTCCACTGAGCACCATCCTGCCGGCCTGTGGTTTCTCTCCTTCTTCATATGTTTAGGCTTCCAGTTGGAACTCACATAGACCTTTTCCTATTACGAATGCTTGATTTTCCAAAATACCCTCTCCTCCTGCAAAACATTCATCTCTGTCTGTTCATCAGCTAACTGGCAGGAGAGCGTCCGGGAGCTGACTGATCTCTTCGTGTCCTGCTCAAGTGCAGGTCCTGCCCATGGCTCACAGTGGAAAGCAATCACCTAAGTGGGAGCTCTTCAGGCTCTGGCTGTGCCTGCACAGAGTCCTGGGTCCAGAGGGACCCTGAGAGGTCATTTCCTTTTCTTTTTTGCCTCTAAGCTTGATGAGACCAGTGCCAAATACTGAAAAGATCACTGTCTTCACTTAAACAAAATAAAATGCATTTAAAATTGGAAACTTTTATCTTTCAAAATGAAACACAATGTATGTATAGCTGAAATTAAAAATCTGTTTTCTGATTACAAAATTTTTGGAAATTTATTAGAGACCGAGTCTCTTTCTTTCTCTCATGTGCACATGTGCTTGTGCCTTGCTTCACCGATTCCCTTACCATGTGCCTATTCTATTGAATGACCTCCTACTCAGCTGACTACCCTTTTCTCAGATCTCTCAAAAAATAAATTTCACCTTGATCATAAACTCTTGACAGGGCCTGAAAAGAGCCTGGCCCAACCAGTGAGATGATCGTCAGAGATACCCTCTCCAGGCAACACCAGCAGGATACACACCCACCGCCTGTTTAGTCTGGCCCACTGTTTGCCCTGTACGTGTGCCCATGACTGGCTTAGAACAGACTTGCTCCTCGCAGTGAGTTGTTTGGTTCGACCAAGAAGGTGTAGGTTGGCACATTCCGTCTGTTTCCTCACCGGTGAAATGAGCATAACAATTATATCGTGGGGCATTGTGACTGCTAAATAGGTGAAAAACGTACAGTGCTTAGAACAGTATCCAGCACATTATAAAAGATGACTAAGTGACAGTGACAATAGTAGACATGGTAATTACTATGTATATAAATGTGCAGTCGGTGCCTGTGATTGTTGACGTTCAGTGAGCAGAAGTCAAGTCACCTGCACGCCTGTTACCTGCTTCGTCTTCGGCAAAGGAGATGATGAACTTGCTGTAGGTGCTAGTCAGCCCTGGGAAGGTGCAGGATGTGGTGCCACCCACGCAGATGTCCCGCTTCTTCCATTTCTTTGTTTCTCTATCTTCCTGCAAAGCCATAAGTCAACTAGATGAAAAGTAAAACCTTATATGTTAGGAATCCATATTTCCACTCTGCAGGATTCTTTTTCTCGCAGAATAAGGGATCCTTGAGTACTAGGACTGGGTCTCCCATTAAGAGAGCAGTAACTAGCCTCCCCCCAAGAACCAAAAATGCTGCTTCAGTCACCCACTTGCCCTAGGTGGGGCAGCTCATCTTCTATTATAAAAGGAGTTTGGTGCTCTGCAAAGGGTGCACCACTACTAGAGACTGATCCTATTTTTGTGTGTTGTGTGACCTTTGGCTAGTTACCCAACATCTCTAAGCATCAATTTCCTCATCTGTAAAATAAAGAGTGATAACGTAATTTGCCATAGGGGAGAGTTGCAAAGTTTAAATAAAATAATAAAAATAAAAATCTCGCCAATGTGCATGGCACATAGTAAAGACTCAAAAACTGCTGGCTATTAATACTATTACTATTATTAGTATTATGTCTATATAGTAGCAGATAGATGCATATATCACTCTATCATAGATCTGAACTAAAAGCAGGTTTTTAGAAGAAAAGGGAAAGGAAGGTAGGTAAATCCAGGGTGCTCATCAGAATCAGCTTGAAAGTTTTATGGAAACAGAGATGCCCACACACAGGTGATCCTGATGAATATATGTTAAATAAGTATCACTGCAAATTAACTAAGTGCATGTATGGGGGTGGAGTAGTGAGTGAGGGTTATGTGGAAAAAAAAAAACATAAAGAATGAAATCCCAGATATCTAATAAGTGTTGGCAAAGGACCTGACCAATTAGTAACTCCACCCCATCTCTATAACCAATTATTGCTGCATGAAAATATAACATCCTTTGTAACTAAGACGGAGTGTCAGGAACCAGAGCTGCCCTCCCATCCTAAACAGCCAAAAACCTGCACAAAATAAAACAGTGGCTTAAAAGACATGGAAGGTCCAAGTAGGAGTGCGTTCTCCGAGAGATAGGAAGCAAATGAGGTGAGCCCCATAACTGTACTACCTTGGCGGAGTTTCCAACACAGTTAGGGAAAAGACACACAAAGCCAAGTGGCTGAGAAGACACTGCTGAGAGTCCAGGAAGACCACGGCAGTACGAGTTTGCAGGGCAGATGTGGGAAAGAAGAAAACCGCACAGAGCATGAACTCCAGGGATCTGTCCGCAAAGGGTCCCCCTCAAGTCGTCATCAGCATATGCAACAGCAAATACATGTGAGGAAACTACCTAAAAGCAAGGAAAAGAATTAGAAGAAAAAGTACTTGCACTTACTCGGGGTCAGGAATAGTGTAAGTATCACAGGGCATTGGTAGAGTTCTCAGGACATTGTGCCTCAGTAGTGAGGAAAAGAAAGCTCTAGAAAAAGCACCACTTTGGTCCTGCTTAACAAATATTAATAACAAGCCCCGAAAGGATCAAACTATTTCCAAGTAACTTAACTGTGTTCCAGAACAAAACTCAAAAATACTTATAGAAATACAAAACTATAAAACATTGTAGCCATTTTATTCACAGTATTCCCAAACTGGAAACAGCCAGAGTATCCATCAACAACATGGAGAATGGATGAACAAATTGTGCTATAGTCACACAATTGAATATTTTATTTTTTTATTTTTGTGTTTTTTTATTTGCTCTTTTCTCTTTATTTTTTTTGACAGTGAGAAATAAGGAAATACAATTGAATATTAAAAGCAATAAAAAGACAAACTATTGACACATGCAACAACATTGATGAATCTCACAGACATTATCAAATTAAAGAAGCCAGGCACAAAAAGAAGACTACATACTATATGATTCTATTTATAAATAAAGTTCCAGAAGCAAAACTAA
>CAUYRT010049544.1:0-43263 GCA_963574885.1 Lepilemur ruficaudatus
TATGTTCCACAGGCAAATTTTGATGGAAATATTAGCATTAGTACAAATAAATGCTGTTGACATAGCTTAAGCATGATAGCTTGAAATAACAGCTGATTCAAACTAGATTCATCATTTTAAATTAAGTAAGGACAAATACAATCTAAAATGTAAACAAAGTATTTATAAAATAAATTCTAGGAAATAAAGGAAATCATCAATCTATTATTTTTAAGGTATTTATAACTCAAAGTTATCAGAAATTTTTCTGGAATTTTCATTGTCAAATTCACGCACAAGAGGTGGTGAGAAGGGAAGCAGTCTAAGACGACCATTTCCTAATGAGAAGACACCGTCATTTCCTGTCTCAAGCAGAGAAATATAACGATGCTGCAACCTACACCAGCTTGCAAAGGGCAGGTCACCGTGGCCAAAAATAATAGATTTGGAGGAAGAGGAAAAGGAAAAGGGAGAGGAGAGGGAGGAAAAGGAGGAGGTACTGCTACTGAACATTCAGAAGGCATGAATACAGCAAGAATCAGCCAAAAGTTGATCAATAGGCTCCATTTTTTAAAATTATTGATACATATTGGGTATACATATTTTCCAGGTACAGGTGATAATTTGATACGTTCATATAATCAAATCAGGGTATTTGGGATATCCATCACCTTAAATATTTATCTTTTCTTTACACTAGGAGCATTCAAATTATTGTCTTCTTGCTATTTTGAAATGTACGATCTATTAATGTTAACTACAGTCACCCTGCTCATCTATCAAACACCAGGACCTGTTTCGTCTATTTAAGTGCATATTTGTACCCATTAATCAATCTCCCCCTTCCCACTACCCTTCCTGGCCTCTGGTAACCACCAATCTACTTTCCAGCTTCATGAGATCTACTTTTTTAGCTTTCACCTATGAGGGAGAACATGAAATATTTGCCTTTCTGTGCTTGGCTTATTTACTTAACATAACGACCTCCAGTTCTACCCATGTTCCTGCAAATGACAGAATTTCATTCTTTTTTACAGAACAGCTTCCCTTTTAAGAGAAGCATTTCCTCTCCTGCTAGAGGCAGCCTCCACCTGGCCCGCTCACCCACGTGTTACCTCTTGTTGCTGCAAACATTTGGGTTTGCAACCTGGGGTTACAGACTCATCTCTCCCACAGCCAGGCAAAAATATCTGATTTAGTTCAAACTCCAAGCCTCGCACAGCAACTAAGACATTACACTGTTTTAAGGTTTATTGAGCGAATAATGATAATAATGGTGATGATGATAATAATAATAATGGCAAGATTTATGGAGTTTCTTAACCGGGGCTGAGACTAGGGTAGCACAGTGAGGGATGCAGGGAACCGCATTTAAGGAGACCCCCACTGCAGGGTCCCTTGCTTCATCCTGGTCCCAGCCTATTTAAAACACAGGCCAGTTTTGCTTACATGCCTCCTCTCATTGAGAGGGGTTTTTGAAGATTTCCGTCTCTCATCATATGTAAGGACTCATACTAAACAGCGGGTATGTAGTAATTAAAGACTCAGGCTCTGAGATTACAAAGACCTGAGTTGAAATTCTTGCTATATCACTTGCTGAAGTCCAATACGTAGTAAGACAGTCTGCCTCTCCAACTTGCAGATTCTTCTACCTATGTTTTAGGGCTGTTAAGAAAATTAAATGAGATAAGCGTGAAGGAGCTTAGTCTAATATCTGCCACAAAATACAGACATGTGCCACTTAATGACAGAAATGCTTTCTGAGAAATATGTTCTTAGGCGATTTCATCACTGTGCAAACATCACAAAATGTACTTATACACAAGCCGAGATGACGTAGCCTGCTACACACGTAGGCTGTATGGTTTAGCCTGTTGCTCCTAGGCTAGCACACGTTACTGTACTGAATACTATACACAGCTATGACACAACATTAAGTATTTGTATATGTAAACACATCTAAACATTAAAAAACAACAGTAGAAATATGGTATTATAATCTTATGGGCCCACCGTAGTATATGCCACCTGTGTTGACTGAAATGTCATTGTGTAGCACATGACTGTATGTGGTAGCTGTAATAACAACAGCAAAAATAAGTTCTTATTTTATGACTACTGCTTTTCTGAGGATTTCAGAGGAAAGTTCATGCCTGGATTATCAAAACTGAATTAAGAATGGGATGGGGGGGCTGAGCGTCCTGACTACTCTGACTTTGGGAAAAAAATTCCTTCCGAGAGTGGAGAGGCCAAGATGGATGAAACCTGATCATTACATCATGTAGAAAATGCAGGGCTTCTCAAACCTGGCTGCACATTGACATTATTCAGAGAACTTTAAAATAGTCTGGTAGCTGAGTTCTACCCGACTCTGACGTCCTTGGTCTGAAGTACAGTCTGGCCAGGAGGCGGCGCCAGAATTCCCAGGTGAGCCTAATACACTGCCAAGGTCACTCTAGCCTAGGTAAGAATCACCTGGAAGGTTTGTTAAAGGTTTGTTAAAACAGAGCCCCCAGCCCCATTTTCCAGAGAATCTCCAGGTTTGAGCTTGGGCTCGAAATTTTTCAGTTCTTTAAATTAAGCTCCCAGGTCATGTGCTGGCCTGCAGACCACACCTTGAGTTGCATGTTCTAGGAGGAATATGTTTACGTTTCAGACACCTGAAATCTACCTCAGGCTGGGATGGCCAACTTTCCTCCATCTGTTCTTCCGCTAAATTCCTATAAACTTATTGCACTTCTTTATAGAGTACATACCCCATTACACTATCAACCTCTTATAAAAGCAAGATCTATGTTTTCTCCATCTTTGGGTCACTGCTGGGAACTAGTGATTTGCATAGGGGAGGAGTTCAATTGAACAGTGTCTCTGAGCTGCTTCCTGGTGTTCATTTTCTCCCTACCTTATCTGCTAGCCAGGTTGATCCGTCATGGCCTTGATCCCATGGAAAAGAACCAAGGCATCTATTTTTTGAAGATGATGCGAAGGTAAATATGCGTCCGGTCTTAGAGATTTAGGTTGCCCAAGGAGGCTGTTCCAATAATACCCCAGATGAAGTACAGCCATCTGGAGAGGTTTTGGCATCTATGAAAACCTACTGCTGAATTTGTTCCTTGAAGACATTCATTTCAGGATGTTATTTCCAATTTGGCATATAACAGAGCCGTGCAAGTCAATGAGGATTTAGAATCTCTGCTACCTACGGAGGGCCACTTATTTAAAGCGTGTCCCTGACAAAGCAATATCAAGGGAACACAATTGGAAATCTCTTACAGAGATGTAATTTCTCTAGAAGCAGTTGCAGCTACAGCAGCTACCGGAAAGACAATGAGCTCCCTGAAATACATCCAAGTTTTTAGCATTGCACTTTACTTGTGCTGCCTTCTTCAGAACCCAAACACTGGGACAGAACTTAATAATGAGTTCTTTTTTCTTGCCACACTACTGCAATTCTGTCTCAGTGATATTCCTAAAACACGTGGTACCATGGAGTTCTCCCCTCCTTCAAAAAAAGGAAGAAAAAACAAAGGAAGAAGGAAAGAAAGAAAGGAAGAAAGAAAAGCTCAGGCAAATAGTAGAGCCCCATGATTTATTCCATTTGCGCTGCTATCACAAAATACCTTAGACTGGCTAATTTATAAACAACAGTGATGTATTGCTTACAGTTCTAGAGGCTGGGATGTCAAAGAATCAAAGTGCCAACAGAGTCAGTGTCTAGTGAGGGCTTGTTCTCTGCTTCATGGATGGCACCTTCCTGTGTCCTCACATAGTGAGAGGGACGAACACGCTCTTTTATAAGGGCACTGACCCCATTCATGAGGGCCCCACCCTCAGGACCTCCCAGCTCCACTGCGCTGGGATTCAGTTTTGACATACAAATTTGGGCGCATTCAGACCATAGCAGCTCATCATCTCTAACATGCTGCTATTTTCAGATGGACTAACAGTAATAACATGGATTGTTTTTATTTGGCTACTTGTATAGAATAGGCCAAGCCGCTCAGTCGAAGGGACTGGTGTAAAGGGTGGAGGGGGAAGTAATTTGGAGGCTAATAACTTTTAAAAATTGTATTATGTGATTTTTTAAAAAATGGATTGAGTAACTTTTCTTAATTTCATTTCCCACCTGGGCATACCAGTGAAATTCTGCCAAGAAGTTTCCCTGCAACAAGGAAGAAACTGCATTTAGGATTTGATCTGATTGGACAGGACTGTTAGAATTTTGTTAAGTGTAAATATAACGGCGAGATGAGTTTATAGCTTGACAGCCAGCACAGTCCCATATCAGGGAACGTGCACCTTGGAGGTCGAATGCCTGGGTTCAAAGCCTGGCTATGCCACTTACTACATGACTCTCAGCAAGCCACTTAACCTTCCCAAGCCTCAGTTTCCCCATCTGTAAATTGGGCCTCAAAATGACATCTACTTCATAGTACTGTTTGGAAGAATACCTGAGATAATTATGCATGCATGTATGTATAGATACACATACATACATATACACACATATGTGATACATGTAATATGAACACATTCAACCTTATTCTTGTTATAGAAGCACTTTTTCTTTTGGACTGTTCTCTCTCTTTCTCTTTTTCTCCCCTAAAGGCACCTGGCCCCAAAAAAGGAAATCACATTTGTCTTTGCTTCATTATTATTATTTTAAATAAAGCCACAGACCACAGGGAGGGGTTTACTTAGAAGGCTTTGGGGTTTAGAAAACATACAAGTCCAAGGTGAAGGTTGAGCTGCCTCGTGACATGGAGCGGGTGACCTCTGGGGGCTCTCAAAGGACCTTCCTTCCTGACCTTGGGCACCACCCCTGAGAACTCCCTGCGGTGAGGGGGCAGAGGGCGTTTGTGGTCATAGTAGTTGAGTCAAGTTATCAGATGGCAAATAGCTTTCGGGAATTCAAAGCGAGTGAGCCCACCACCACCACGGCTAACCTCAAACTGCCATCGCCCAGTACCCAATTCGCTCCCCTCCCCTCCGCCGGCCACCTAACCTCACACTAATCCTGTAAGCTCCAGGGCCATCCTGTAGGGGGAACCAGAGACCTTTCCTTCTGGAGCCCAAAAGGCCATTTCAGCAGCAGACTGGGGAGCTCTGGAGGAGAGCCTGGAGCCGGCGCCAGGCTCTGCGCCTCTGGTGCCTTCAGTATATTCAATTTAATTGGGGTGGGGTGGTGGGGGGTTCCTTTTGATGGTGATTTTAGTGAGTTCTCTAGCATCTGTTCAAGAAAGTTATTTACTTTTTTTAGATATAGACTTTCACCAATGGTCCTCTCCCTCAAAATCACTTTAAAAAACATTTGTTAATCTCCACTGTATGCAAGAGTGTCCTGAACATACAAAAAGCAAGATCCATGGTGCTCACGGTCGCAGATTCCCATTCTAGAGCAGCACAGTCCAATAACAGAACTTTCTACAACGATGGAATGTTCTGCCTTTGTGCCGCCCAGCACGGTAGCCCAGCTACACGGAGCTACTGTGTGCTTCACAAGCAGCTAGTACGACGGAGGAACTGAATTTTGAATCTGATTTAATTTTCGTTCCTCTGCATCGAAATAGCCGAGTGTGGCTAGCGGCTGCCATACGGCACAGCAGTCAGGACGGGAAAGCCTCGCTACTCAAAGTGTGGTCCCCGGACCAGAAGCATCAGCGACACTGGGAACCAATCTCCGATCTCACCCCAGACCTCCTGCATCAGAAACTGCATGCTAACAAGAGTGCCTCGTGCTGCACACGGACACTGACGTTTAGAAAGCACTCTTCTAGAAGGAATGAACTTGAAATTCACAGAAGATACATACAAGTGGTTCTCATCCTTGCTGCACTTTAGACAAAAACGGGGGGCATTAAAAAATGCTAAGTCTGGGTCACCGCCTCCCCCCAACCCGGAAATACTCATTTAAGCGGTAGAGGTTTGGCCGGAATATGGAGAGTTTTGAAAGCCTTCTGGAACATTCCACTATGCAGTCCAATATCCCAGCACAGCCTAGGACGGCGGCTCCCAACACTGAGTGAGCATCAAGTTACCAGGGGTGCTCGTTAAGACACAGGTTGCTGGATCCGACTCACACAGTTTCTGGTTCCTGGGTCTCGGGTGGGCTCTAAGAACCATCATGTCCAATCAGTCCCCAAGTGATGCTGATGCTGCCAAGCCTGGAACCACACTGTGGGGCACCGGTCTGGTAATTTTTAAAGATGGGCTCTAGTATCGGACTGAGCTGGGATGAGCCCTGATCTGCCACTTAGCACTTGGGAAAACTGCCTAACCCCCAAATCTCAGCTTCCTAAACTGTAAAACTGGGCTAAGAATATTTACTCCTTGAGCTGTGAATATTAACTCAGAGAATGCCGATGAGATACTGAGCACAGTGCCTGCTCTTGATAAGCGATCAATAATTGTTAATTACTATCACTATTGTAAGAAGATAGACATTCATTCAACAAGCACGAACTACGTGCCAGGCACTGTTCCAGGTACTAGGGACACAGCCAAAAAAGCAAGGCAGCCAAGGTCCCTGCTATGTTGCCACCATGTAACTTACATTATTACCTAAAAGTACAAAGCAGGCTGTTTACGCTGCTCCTACAGCACTAAACATAAGAGCAAAGGAAAAAAGTCAGAGAGAATTCGTTCCTGCAGGATGAGAAGGCAAAAGCCTCACACAGGATGTGGTGCTGTAGCGGTGCGTTCCTGGGGAGAAGGATGACAACCTGCAGAGGGGCACAGAAACTTTCTCATGACCAGGCACAGGGAAGAGGCAACAAGAAAGATGCCACCGGCAGCCTGATGGGGCTGGGGCGGGAAGTATAGGGAAGGAGAGGCCGAGGCCAGCAACTGCCTCCACTCTCTGGCCAAACCACACTCTGTTTTTGTTTGTTTGTTTAGATCTCAACACACTGAAAATTACTGATGTCAGGAAACCAAAACCAGTGCACAGCGTCCACTCTCAGTTTTACAGGTGCAGAGGCTGGTCAACATGAGGCGCAGACATTAACCAAACCATCCTGACCTCCCCAAAAGTGGGGTTCTTCAGCCGAGGGGATGGCCTTGGGCCAGGCACTCTACTGAAGCAGATGGACACCAGAGACGTCTGAGACTTCAGCCAAACCCCTGACAGGGTGACCATTAAAAGGGGAAAGTGGCATCCTGACCTCATACACCACTTCGTTTAGGAAAAGGGTGGTGCGCCATGACAACTCTTTTGCCCCATTTGGTACTCTTAAATTCCCGTTACTCTGTAAACTTCAAAAAAGCAAGCAAGCATGATTCTTAAGAAAAGAGGGCTTTTAAGTGGAGGACACGCAGACCTACCATGTTCCCCTGAGTTGCCACAGCCACACAGGAAGGGATGCCCAAACCTCAGCGTAAGCTGCTTAAGAACAGTAACAGGCAAGTCTACTGATTTGTCTGCTCCTATGAAAAGAAAAAAATCACTGCATGCAAGTGAGGGGTGGGGGAAGGTCTCAGGCTTCAACGAGGCTCTCCCCAAGGGTCTTGGCTCCATAACAGGATGGAAAGCCGCAATGAAGCCAGGTCCCCAGAGGACCTTGGGTGGCCACTGGAGCTTTTGGACTCCAAAAGGCTGTGCAGAGCCTCTGGCAGATCTGAACAGGGATACAGATCCCAGCGCTAACTCTTCTGGGCTCCGTGACCTTGAGCAAGTCACTTAACCCCTCTGAGCCTCTACTTCCTCTTTGGCAAAATGGGCATGACAATGATACCCTTTTAGGTAGGCAGAGCAAGGCCTCCCAAAGGTTTCCTGTGAATATGGTCACATGGCAAAGGACAACTATGGTAACACACAAATTAAGGTTGCCCATCAGCTGACCTTGAGATGGGGAGACTATCCTGGAATCACAGGCCTCCTTAAAAGTAAGAGAGGGAGGCAGAAAAGGAGAGTGAGAGAGAGAGAAGACAACAGAAAGCAAAGCCAGAGGGACACAAGGTGGGGACTCCTCCACTGCTGCTGGCTTTGAGGGGGGAGGCCGGGGCCATGAGCCAAGGCATGCAGGTGGTGTCTAGAAGCTGAAAAAGGCAAGGGGATGGAACCTTCCCTACAGCCTCCAGCAAGCAGCAAAGCCCTGAAGATGCCTTTATCTTAGCCCAGAGAGACCCATGTTGGACTGCTAACCTATGGAACCATAAGATAATACACCCGTGTTATTTTAAGGCATGATGTTTGCAGTGACGTGTTGCTGCGGCAATAGAAACTACTACACCCGTCTTGCAGGTTTGTGAGGCTAGTGCTTGGTGCCCAGCCAAACCACTTTCTTATCTCGGACGGTGTTATCATCCGTGGGTGCTTGCCACGCTCCACACACGCGAGGCTTCTCTCCCCTTGGAAACGTCTGCTTCTTCCCCATCGGCCTGAGTCCAACACGCCAGCCTCCGCCGGCCCCAGCCTCCAGCAGAAGCCTCCCTGCGCTCTCCCACCCACGGCAGCGCTCTCTCCTCTGAACTCCCACGGCCTTTAGAGCCCGAACCTCGCAATTTCGGACTTAATTACATAGCGGCTGGTGTTACCTGCTGTCCCTGCATGTGTGTTTATTTCGGTTCCTGAACTAGATTGCAACGTTGGTCTCCAACAGGAACTCTGTTTTGTCCTTTTGCTGTTGTTGTTTTTAAGGACCTGTGCTTCTTTTTTTATAATCCTGTTTTATCACCTTCTGACACAAAAAGGGGCTGCTCAGGCGTAGATTTATAAACAGATACCTTCAATCATTTTAATTGCCCTGATTGGGCACTAACTCATTTTGCTATTTTTGAGCAGAGTTTTCTATTTTCTGGCAGAGTTTGCTGTAGGTTTTAAGGTCCGAGGTCTAAGGCCAGCTCTGACGGGGACAATAGAACCACGTTTATAGTTTTCCAGTCACGGTTCCAATGACTAAGGCTCCTTGCCATAGCCTGACCTCATCAGTCAGAGAAAAGGAGATGATGTTGGAAATCACAGGACAGCTAGGAAAGAAGGTGACCAGGCCTGGGTCCCTCTTAGCCCCCAGTGGGCACACATTGATTACACGTTCAATAAAAATGGCTTAGACAATTGGCTGGTGAGTTCGTTATTACTTTTTCCCTAACCTCTTCTTTTAACCACACAAGATTAGCCTCAAGAAAAACATACAAATGAACAAAGGAAGCACAGGACGTTGACCTACCGTGGGGCTACAGTTCCCAAAAGAATGAGACAGACAGACAAATGAGTTCTCTCCAGAGCATGTTATTTGAGTCTCAAAATAAGACACATCTCTCATTTCAAGGTGCATTTATTTTAGTGAAGTAGGATAAGGAATTTGTAAGGGAAACAAAAATGAATAAGTTGGTGTGTGGGAACAGGAATTAAAATAAGCAGCGACTTGCTGCCTGCCGACGTGGATGTCCTCACATCCCACTGCCTTATTTTTGGTTCCATTCTGGTTTGTTTTCTCCTCTGGAGCAATAAAATATGATAGGCAGGTTCGAAAGAGAAGCCAGAGATAATCGTGGCTTCTGTGCCTTAAGCTGGTCCTATGTACACGGTGCGTTACTCACATTTCCTCACTGAATCCCAATGAGGTGGGTACTATTATTGTCCCTATTGTACAGGTAAGAAAACTGAGCCCGAGACACATCAAATGATCTCGCTCTGAGTGTCCCATTAGCAAGTGGTCGAGCTAAGATGTGAATTGAGCCGGAAGCAGTGAGAAAGAGGAGGCGTGAGAATGCGTAGTCTTAAATAAGATCTCTTCCCCTCCCTGTGAATAAGAACAGATGGAGGGATGCCAACACAAAGCAGCAAAGTCAGCTCCGTCATTCCCAACCCAGCCCTCAAAACCCCAAATCATTCGAGGGTAAGGACAGAGGTGCAAGAGCAGAGGAAGTGTGTGCACACGAAGTCAGACCAAACCTGTGGTAAATCACCCCTTCCTCCACACCCAGGCTGTGTGACCATGGACAAGAGAGTTAACCTCTCTGAGCCTCAGTTTCCTGATCTGTAAATGGGGGAAATAACAATTCCTACCTCATAGGCTTGCTCTGAGATTGAGTGAGTTCGTGTACGTGAGGAGCTTAGCAGAGTGCCCAGCGCACAGTAGGACGTGAATACGTATTAGTGCTATGAATATGCTGTTAAATGCACTAAGATGATCTGTGCAATAAAGTGAACACAGTCTGCACTGTATAACATGCAACTGTATATTAACAATAAGAAATCTAACATAGCGTGGCAGTGCCCTGGGAAAGGCAAGGGCAGGGGCCCTGCGAGCACTCTGGCTTCTCCCGGACGGTGCCACCTGCAGCACAGCCCTACACCCTCCTCAGGGCCCAGGACGTTCGTGCAGGAGAACTGGGATAGACTACAGGCCCCTGCATCTTCTCCCAAACCTCAGCCAGCAGAGGCAGCGCCCTTCCATTTTCCAGGAGAAGGGCAGCACTGCCAGAATGCCCTTCTTTAATGGGATCGTTCCTTCTCTTTCACAAGCCATGCCTCACGGGAATGTTCATTTTCCCTCTGGCAGCTCATCACTGCAAAAATTGTTTCACGATGTAGTAGCCCATGTATTAAATCAGACGAGGACTTCCTTGAAATATTATTACACCAAATTCTCTTCCAAAACAGGCAGATCAGTTTTGGATCTCATCCAAGAAGATTAGTTACCAAAGAACCAAAAGCATTTCATGAAAGGTGTTTTCTCCTACAAGAGGAGAGAGGATGATTTTATTGTTATTATTTCATGGCCCAAAGGTTCTTGGTCTGTTTTCGATTTCAGTGGCACTTAGGCTTCCTAGCGTGCTATAACATCTCCTTATTTATTGTTCTCCCCACACTGCAATATAAGAGGACAAGACTCTTTGCCTATTTTCTTCTTTCCCAATCGTCTGGAATAATGCCTGGCACATAGTCGGTACTTAATAAATATTGTTCAACTAATGAACAAACTGAAGCACATTAAATAGAGCACATTTCTTTTTTAAAAGCAACCATAGTTGAGGCAAAGATGTATCTCGTCAGAAATTCAGTCAAACTTTTCTATTTCCTTTTCTATTATTTTTCTTCCGCCTTTTCTGTTTACTCCCATAGATTTTTCACTAGGGCAGCACGTGTATCCAAAAATCAAGATTACATCACCCACACGAAGGTGCTAGATTCCAAAGCATCCAAGAACTCCTGACGCTAAGACACTTTAGAGAACATGTCACTCACAACAAGGAGACTAGATTCCCACATGTCTACATGGGGCAGGATCTGCTCACTGCAGAAAAGGAGGTCTCCACCACAGTTAGGAGGGAGCCTTTCCATCATCCAGGACCACAGGGGACTGAGAGAGAATGGACACCCAGGACAAAGTTCAGATTCAGGAAATATGAGGACTGGAATGCAATTTCACCAAAAACCCCTATTTTTCAGATGGGAAAACTGAGGATCCAGAAAAGCAAAGTGGTTGTTCATTGAAAGTCAAACACTGTACTTGATAGACAGATAGATAAATAAATAAATACAATTTTAAAAATTAAAAAATAAAAACAAAGTGGTTGTTCAAGTGTACGGAATAATTAAGCATAGCCAGGCAAAGAGAGCACATCTCTCCCTCCCTTCTCTATTTCCCTACATGCACATGGGTATGTGTTTGGACTCTAAGCAACAGGATGTTTTTAAAAGGGCCCCAGTTAACAGCTCATCCGTAATTTTGACTCTGGGATGTTGGTGATTTAATTTCACTAACTTCCCAGTCTGCTCCAATGACCTGGATCCCAAATTTTATAATAATGACTTAAGAGTCTTAAAGACTTTCTAAGCTCAATGAACCTGAGAGATCATCTAGCCCAGCCATTATTTTACAGATGGAAAACAACAGGCTGAGTGAAGAAAAGTGAGCTCCCAGATCACAAAGCCAGTTAACAGCTAAGCTGAGGCAGTGGGGACCCTTGGTACCCAGGCATATGTTCCCTACACTCAGGACATTTCTCAGATTTGCGTGTGGCTGTCATGGCCTCATCACGCTGCCTAGAAAACCCAGGCTAAGCAAGCATGTCTCAGGTCAACAATGAAAATGTTTCCACTGAGCAAGAGAATACAATTCTAATGAGAACACTAGCAGCAAACGGAATGCTTATGGGATATGGGCACATACACACATATACACTCACACGTGATTACCACATGTATTATAGAAAAAAGAAGCTTATCTTTTAAAATACTTGACACTAGATATATAATAAATTCACAGTGCTAGCAACGGCATCAAAATAGATTGCTAGTGGAAGCATATCTTGACGCAACATTTTTTGGAAAGTTGTCCATCAATATCACACAAAAGAAAACACATGTGCTCTTTGATCCAGCAATTTCTCTTCCTGGAACCTGGAACTATCTACAGAAATAGAATTGTACAGATATATGAATGAGGGTGTTTATTACACCATTGTTTATAGTGGCAAAAAAAAGGAAAAGGAAAATATTCAGGTGGTCCATCATTAGGGTTATGGCTGACGATATGTGTGACCAACAAATTATGGAATTTGAAGCAACTGTTATAAAATGCATTATTACAGAGCGGAAGGGATGTCCATCATGTATTAGTCAGAAAGCCAAATTGCAGTGCAATGTAATTATTTGATACAATTTTTGGTACAAAACCACGACCTCTAAAATACCATTATACGTGCACATCCGTGTTTGTGGTAGAATGAGCATGAAAGACGGGGAAGCCTGTTAACACTGGGCATCTCAGGAAGAAGTCAGTGAAGGATGAAAGGGGAAGAGATGATCAATATTTTCTTTGTACATCTTTCACAGATTACAACCATACATATTACTTAAAAAATAATTAAGCCGTGCCAGGAGCGGTGGCTCGTGCCTATAATCCTAGCACTTTGCGAAGCTGAAGCAAGAGTATGGCTTGAGGCCAGGAGTTTGAGACCAGCCTCAGATACATAGCAAGACCCCATCTCTACAAAAAAAAAAAAAAAAGAAGAAGAAGAAGAAGAAGAGGAAGAAGAAGAAAAAGAAGAAAGAAAAGAGAAAAATTAGCCGGGCATGGTGGTATCTGCCTGTCATCCCAGCTGCTTGGGAAGCTGAGGCAGGACAATCTCTTGAGCCCAGGAGTTTGAGGCTGCAGTGAGCTATGATGATGCCACTGCACTCCACCCTGGGTGACAGAGTGAGACCCTGTCTTAATAATAGTAATAATAATAAAGCCAATAGTCCTAAAAGTCATGACAGAAGAAACCCACAAATAGTCCTCTGATTCCTGCTTCATCCTTCCTTCTTCCCCACTAGACCCCATGGCAGCAGGAACACTCCTAATTCAAGGGGAAAAATAATCAACACAGACAGTAAAAAGGAACTTGAAGCTGTCTCTCTAAGCCCCTGGCTGCCATGACCATCCTCTGAGCAAGTTACCTTCCCCACCAAATTGTCCTAGTCCCGCTACAGGAAGCACCTGGGGAGCAGATACAGAAAGTGACCCGCCAAGCACGGCACCGGCAACACCTCTTCCCTTAACACAGGGAGGGAGCTTGGCCTGCTGTCAGGTGACCCAGAATAGGTGACTCAAGAATCTTCACCTCTCCCTGGCCCACAAAGAACCTTGTAACTATAAACAGACCACGTACGACTCACTCTTCATACAGCCGAGATGCAGACGGACACTAACCCTGGAGGGCAGGCCTCGCAGGCACCTGAACCAGTCACTCGGAAAGGTGGCCTTATTCTCATGGGCTTCTCTATCCAGTCCTAACTCCAAGTTTCCGAAGGAAAAGTGACAGGACCATGGACATAGAGGCCCCGGCTGTGACAGTGATGACCAGTGGGCTTCAACACCGATAAAACCGCATTACCTGAAGCACAAACTCTACAAATCCTTCTGGGCTATTGCTCCAAAGAGAACTGCCACCATCAGCTTTCAGAACTCCGAGACAGTTGGTCACATTAATACATACTACTTTCTTTGTATGGGGACAGCCCAGCCCCTTGAGCCACTGTAGACGCTACATGTTGGCCATGACTAAGGAATGAACGAGGAAGGAGAAGGGAAGAGAGACGGACTTACCGAGCCAACTTCTGTTTAGGTACACAGACACAAACACGGGGGGCACCGTGAAGAAATCTACCACAGAGTTCACTTCCAGCCAGAACCACAGCTTATCGTTGGCTGCAATAAACTGGGGGGGAGAAGAAATGAGAGAGAAAAACAAATGAGAAGCGTGGTGCCGGCATCCAACTTCCGCTCTTTTGGTCAAAGGGTAAATTCCGTGTTTTCATGGGAATCTGGAGGGACATGTTAGGTTCTTCTCATATCTACACCAATCACATCCTTATTTGGTCAGATACGTAGCGTTTTCTATAAAGTGACTATATGTTATCATAGCCTTGGAGAAAGACCAGGCACTGTATTTTTCTGTGGTTGCTCGTGGCTTCATAGGGAAGGTTGAGTGATAGCATCTCCATCAGACTTGCTAATGTGAATATGACTGTAAATAAAGCACACGTGTATGCACCCATTCACACACACGCATAATCTCTGCAAGCCACGCTCTGCACAGCACTCCTCATAAGCAGGGTCTGGTATAAACCTCCCGGCCCCAAACTCTACCCATCTACTTCCCTGATTCGCCCTCACAACTGCTCTCTCAGGGCTCAGCTAAGTGAGCACCGCACAACCTAATTTTAAGAGCTGAAGGGTTTTTCACCTATGTAATTTTTAAGGGAACAATGCACTCATGTTTGAACAGAGAGATGAGAAACAATTCACCAGTGGAGGTATCATCATTATTTCAATCCCTCTTTCTACTCCTTGAAACAAAACAGACATGTATTCCAGAACATGCTTAGTTAAGGAAAGGGCTCCCTCACAGACTACAAATCAGTATGCAGATAGGCTGTCTCTCCCGGAAACACAGACGCTGGTGGGGATGATCCCTGGGTACCAGACTGGCATGCCCCTCTGGGACACTGAGCAATGTTGCACAAACTTACCCGCAAGCCAAAGTAGAGGAGGAAGAACACGTTGAAAGCCATGTCGATCTGTAATGTGAAATCTTTGTAGAAATTCTGGCAGGATTCTATTGGGCTATTAGACAGGAAGAAGAAAAATCAAGAGGTAAATGACAGGCAGTATCACCCCGTCTCCCACAATGCTGAGAAGAGGGGGTGCCCAGGGTAGAGGGCGAAATGAATGTTCACGAAAGAAAACATTTGGTCTTTCTACCCCCTGTGATCACCCAGCAAGCACTACCAAGGGTCTTTCCATTCAGTGTTTTGTTCTTTTATTTGTTATTTTTTGTAATTATATATGTATATATGTTATTTTTATCACCATTCAGCAGTTGTACTAAGAATCTAAAGGGATCATGCAGACGCCATGGAGGAAAGACAAGCAGGAGAGATCTCCAAATCCCTTAATTTCAGATTAACCCTTAAAGAACTGGCTTCTTTCTTTTAGAGGATACACATCAAAGCTAAAACAGTTGCCTACACCCTCCAGCACATTGGAAGTGGGGCCCATTTTCACATAAACACAGTGGATGTGTTTTAGACCTTTTCTAAAGCCATTAGATGATTAATAAATAAAGGAGCATCTCCAGACAGCTATGGAGGAGAGGATCCTGGTGGATGTTCTGGCTGGACTAACTGTGGACTTTCTGTGCAGGACTTGGATCTGAGAGAAGACGCATCATCCAACCCAATGGTCAAATTCAAGACCATTAAACCAAAATGTTGAAGCAGTACTCTAAGGGTTAATTTTTTTTCTGGCATGCATGTTAATTGGCTTTGTGTGTGTGTCCAGCAGCCAATGCAAACCCCTAGCACGCTCTACTTCAAGAGTAGGCAGTTCGGCAGGGTACCGCTATACAAACTGGTATGAGGCTTCCGTGTGCTCTCCCGAGTCACACTGATCGGAGGAGAAGTATGTGAAAAGTATCAAGGTTTGGGCTGGGTGGGAAGCAGGAAAGCCTCATAAGCATCTCAAAGCTGTGAATGAAAATTTATATAGTATATATACTGTTATATGTAAGCAAATGGGGGCCACCCAGGCCAGGAACACGAAGAAGGTGAGGTGAAGGAAAGAGGAGAGAATACAGGGAGAAGCAAAATACTTTCCCCAAAGGGAAGCAATGGGGACCTCCTCCCTCCAGGAGAGGGCTAGCTTGAGACGTGCAATTGAAGGATTTCCAAGTATTGCCACTATGGAAATCACTATGTGCAATACCAGTTAGTATAGTTGTACTTCTGTAAGGACAGTGCTTGGCGGGTCAACAGGCAGGAATCTGTGCAGATAGGAATGCGGAGCCCACGGAGAGGCAGGGTGATCGTACATGCACTGGGTTAATCCATTCTTCGTCTCTACTACAAGTCAAACATGCCCTTTGTCATCTCCCAAATCACAAAAAACCTCCAGACAAGCATTAAGAGTAACCTACACTTGCATTTACAAACTAAGCGGGTGGAACAAAAAACAACACTTAAAAGCAGTTCTTTTATAAAGGGAATGACAACTGCCAGGTTATCACTAAAGTAGGGAAGTGGGAGGCAAGACAGCATGGAATTTGGTTAGTCCAATGCTAAAAGGAGGCAGAAGCAAAAGACGATAAATATCACGGCCTACCACTGTTCTTTGCCTACTCTCCTACACAGGTGCTAATTTAGATGAAAAAAGGAAAATCTAGGCTTGCAGTTTATCGGTCACACTTCTGCAATTCACAGGCCATGGTGGTGCTTGGTTTTGTTTCAAAAACAAGACCCACACAAAGTCTATAGGTATCAGAGTTCCTAGCCACTCTAGTTGCAGTGAAAAGATGTACAAGAATTAGGTTGACTAGGAAATCCAGTATGATCCCAGGGTTGAAGAAACAATGCATCTCTGTGCTGTGGAAGCCCCTGGCAGGGCATGTTATTGAAGAATAAACTCTGTGTGTGTGTGTGTGTGTGTGTCCATAGGAGAGTAAGTGAGCGAGTACAGGGAGTTCTGTAGGTAAATATCGCACTCGTGTGCTCATCTGTACCAGCAGGGACTTAGCTGGGCATTGCAAATTCATATTCATCAGGACTGATGTACATCCAGCCAAGGGGAGAGAGAGACAGGCTTGGTTTCCACGTTTATCATGGAAAACACACTGTCACCTCACCACGGCCAGACAATAACCTTACTGTTGCCCTCAGAATCGTTATTGGCGGCATATTTGGGGGCTTTGTGAGTTCCTACGTTCTATTAATTCCATGGCCTCTGTGGCTAATTTGGTGGTAGCCTTGAAATACATCTAGTTGGAAAAGTATTTGCCAAGCTGTGATGGAGAACAGAATAGTGGGGTGAGAGATGTTAAGATGTTAGCTCAATGCCATTGGAAATATTTTGGTTCAATGTAGACAGATATTCAAAAAAGCATAAGGAATCAGGCTATAGTGACTTCTCTCTATTGTTCCTTGCCTTCCTGGTCATTTCTGTTGTTTCCTCCTAAATTGCTCATACCCAGTGGCAACAAAGAGAGGGCTGGAAGCTACAGGACACCGTGCTGTAAACGTATCTCAACAACACCCCTGATTTACAAATCACAATGTTAAAACCATAACAGATTTTTTTCTCTAATCCTCCTTTCAAAAAAAAAAATTCACAACTGATTTAATCATCATTTCATTATCATTCCTTGAGTCCCATTTGAGCTGAAATGATACAGGAAGGAAATTATGCTGCTAGTGCAGGTGGCTTTTCCTCTGGCTGAAGCTCACAGGTCACATGCGCACACCCTGACGGCATGGGGGGAGGGCAGGGGAAGCAACAGCAAACTCTGGGACAAAAGAGAGCTGGGCCCTGGGACTCAGATAGCACCAGAGTGATCAGGGATGTATTTTATATCCGTTTTAGCTATTTCCTGCTTGCCACTAGAGCCCCAGGAGAAATGTCCTGCCTGGTTTGTTCAAGTGGCAGCAGAACTGTTTATCAGGATCCCCTCCGAGATAAATCCTCCGCGTTCACGGACTCACACAATCAGAGACCACAGAGCGGAGCTTCTGAAGCCTCATTATATCACTCCCCAAATGGAAACAGCCCATGGAGAAGGTCATTGATCTTTTAAAAAAGAGAATGCATAATTCAACAACAAAAGGGTTGGCCACATCAACCAGGATTTATTTTCCTCCTAAAGAGTCTTTATCTTAATGATTAATACTCATTGTGGGTTGGAAAATGAAATGCAAACTCCTCTTCCTTTTTGTGTAACGTGCACAGAAATTTCAAGAGCTAACAAAGAAATTGTACTCTTTTTTTTTTAACTATAAAGAAAAGTGACTCTGGATCACATGCTTAAACTGAGATTGCCATTCTGATGAAGCAAGCCTACATGGGCATATGCTGCCAACAGAAAAAATAATACAGAGTTTTAAGGACTGAAATAGGGACACTAGTTTTGATTCTGGTAGTAGAAAATTGACTTACCCTAAATTGTTCTTGAGTAACCAACGACTTAACAATTAGAGGATACAAGATACTCTGTAGGCAGACAGACTAACCATTCACAGGCTCCCGTAGTCCATGGGTCAAGTGTGATACTAAATCAATAGGCAAATTTTGGGTTTTGACCAAGACTTTATGATGGGGCAACTTCAAAAGAACCTCAGTAAAGAGCTGCTTCTTATAGGGTAAATGTTCAGTGTAGGATAGAGGTTGAAATACAAACTCCTATTTCATCTTGACCATCAGGTAAGTATGTCCTAAGTATTTAGATGTCTCTACAGAGGAAAATGAGACTCACCCAAAGTGTGAAATATATCTCTTTTTTCATCTGTTTAATAATATAATTTCCCAAAAGACCCTTGAGCAGGAAGGTCCAACAGACCTTCCCGAGGACTGACTTAAGAACTTGTCCCTCCAAAGCACAAGGCAAGTGCAAGGGAGGGATACCCAGGGTTTCTTTCAAATGTCAGGGGCTAAGCACAAAATCTCACTGCTAGCAGTAGTTCCTCTGGGTGTCTGCCTCATCTCCGAGAGGGAAGTACTGCACCCCTCTTCTCAGGCCCTAGACCTCCCTGGGATTTCCCAAAAGCTGTTTTCCTACCTCCCTGAATCTGGCTGCCCAGCCCTGTGAAGCCATTTACCCAGGGCAACGGTTCTCAAACTTTGCCATGCACTTGAAGCGCTTGTTAAAAATCTTGCTGGGCTCCACACCCAGAGTTTCTGATATCGTAAGTCTGGGGTGGAGGTCTGTGACTTTGCATTTCTAACAATCTCCCACACGGTGTCAATGCTGCTCATCTGGGGACCCCACTTTGAGAACCACGGACTGCAGAAGAACTTTCTTGCAACTGTACACTAATGACTGGTGTCACTGCTTGAGAAGATTCCCTTTCAAATCTGAACAGAGATGATGAAGCATTTGAGGCCACTCCCAGATAACCATCTGTATACCACTTAACTAATTGCCAAGATCAAGGGGTGGAGCAGACATTTTCAGTTTCAGATGTGAACAAGGGGGTAAAAAATTAAAAAGATACAGGGAAGTAATTACAACACCACTGTGCAAGCTTCACCAGTGGACGCTCCAATTAACAATCAGACAGTACCTGCTGAGCACATTTTCAGCTTAAGATTAAAAGGAAAAGTGATGAATATAGATGGTGAGTGGTTATGGAGACCATCATTTGTAAAGCATAAAGAAATGTTAAGCAGCTCAGGAACAACAAAAACATCAACAACACATGTCCAAGATGATTTAATAGGGAAGGGACTGGCTGAAGAACAAAATAGCACTTGGCGAAATAATTTCCAACATTCAAATTCTCCTCACTGTTATGGCTAGTCCCTTTTTAAATTGAATGGGGCCCTTGCAATTCCCACCAGGATTATGGGCCAGCAGATTTCAGGCCCATGGCCTGAAACCACAGACATGAGTCAATTCAATAAGCTTAATGATTCCAGACTCTTGTCCTGGTCGCACCTCTGCAATGTTGCCAGATTAATTTAATTAAAAGATGTCATTCACCCACCATCATGGCCCCCTCCTGTCTCATACATCAACTCTAAGCCTGGCTGGGAAGAACCTACAAAACCTGGCCTAATCCTACTTTATTTTCTACTGTGTTTCAGTATCAACCCTTTGTTACCATGAGCTGGTGCCTTCATTATTTCATGAATGTGACCCATGCATTCCCAATTCTAAACCTATGCTTTTGTTGTGGCCTCTTCAAATGTTCTTCCCTCTGTGTTCAAACCTTAGGCAGCCTTCAAGGCCAACTCAAAGGCTTGACTCAGCAAATCACTCATCCTCTCACTCACCTCTCCCGTCTCTGAATTCCTACAGTTTTGGGAGCAGGAATTCTAAACTGTCTTGTTATGTTCACATTTAATTCTTCTTCAATTTAGTATAATCATACCTGGCAATTGTATAAAGTTTACACTCACTGTTGCATTTGGCCCTCACAAAATGGCAAAACAGATATTTTGTTATAATCCCCATTTTGCAAACAGAAAAGCAGAGGCTCAGAACCTACCCAAGACCAGGCCACTAAGTGGTAGAGTTGGGATAGAAACCCGATAGCCTTAGTGCCATACCACCTTCCTCTCCAGATGTATTGCAACCTCCCTGGAGAGGAAGAAGAAAGATAAGAATAGTATTGGCTATCTACTGAGCCTCACACAGAGCTCATGCAAAAGCAATGGGCGTTGACTGATTTATGGAGATCAAAATGCCACAGAAAAAATGTATATGTTTGTTGGGTAGTCTGGGAAAACGCAGAGGAAGCAGACCTTTCTAACCTGTATCTAACCTTGCTCTGTAAAGACTGTCATGTGGGACATTAATCATTCCCAGAAGTCCATCCTGGGCCCCTGCGTGGTGGTGGCATCATGGGGACTGATCCGATTGGCTGAGGGGCAGTTCTTCTATAATACTTATAGATGAACAGTTCCTAGTTATCCATGTGCCTAAAGGTGGATGACTCTTAAGGTGCCCCCATTGTCCCTCAGCCTCTCTTATTCTGGAAGAACAACAAGGAACACAGTAAAAGCTGATAATGTTTAGCTATTTGGAACACTCCTAATTATAGACCAGACACAATTAGTAAGCTTTGCATCCCATTTGATCCAATCAAAATAAAGAAAAAAAATGACATCATGTAGGCTTAGACCCTATGGAACCTATCTTAAACCAAAAGGGAGTAGATCTAAGTGATTTCCAGTTTTCCTAGTAATGTCTGGATATATGGATAAACTAAGCGCCTCCACGTTCCTGCCTACACACCTAGCCAGACAGAATATTATGAGCCTGACTAATTTTTAAAAAGAGGCAAGTCTTTATGATGTACTACAAATTAGAAATCAGTGCTATTATTCATATAATGTTAGATCTCAGAAAAATGTTTCGCAAGCTAATAACAATAATGGATTTAGTGTCAGTGACATGATACTCATTAGTCATTGAGAAAGCAACAATCTTTATATAGAACACTGTCTCCTAAACTGGACAGCACCCCAGGACTGCCCTGGTTCTGAACAGATCCAAGTTGAAAGCTTTGTATCCTTTTACTTTTTTTGTGCTTTCCTTTTAATTACCTTGTCAGAGGTAATTAAGAGTTAAGAGTGCACTTAAGAGTTTATCTCTCCAATATTGGTTTGTTTAGTATTTACACTGGTCAGGGAGTGTATTCAATAAATTGCGTAGTTTTTATCAGTTTTACCAAACAGAATCAATGTTGGTAATGTTGACTAGCATTATGTTTTTATCCCAGAACATTTTGGGGTAATTTTCTTTTAAGATGTCATTATCCTTGATAGGATAATCAGGTGGATTTGTGTTCAATTGTTAATCAATATTCATGATAATAACATCAAAATGGGTCCCTTGTTTTATCTTAAAACACTTTTCTTAGACCTTAAAATGGTTCTAATGTGAATAGAAAACACTTTTTGTTACTCTGAAGTATTGATCTATCATGATCCCAAGCCAGTTGGTTAAATGGCTTTGCTGGAAAGTCCCCAGTTATGTGTTTGTATCAATAGGACTATTACTCTCTCTGATAGCAGCAGGCTTCTAATTATACCTCAGCACAGTTGACGAGATGTGTCCAATAGCCACAAACACATGCACCATCAGGACCAGGCTGAAATGAATTGAAGATATAGCGCAGTGGCATATAAACTCTCATGACTCTTTGGAGTCCTTACATGCTCTGTATGCTTGAGCTTTATGTAATATGGAGAATCCTGGATCAAAGACGGCAGTAGACTTCCGAGCAGTTGTAAGACTCAGGGTGTCTACCTAAATAATTATTCCTAAGAATGAAGCATTCTTCTAGGAGACAAAGAAAATGACATAGATTGCTGATGGAGAGAACAAAATATGCCAATTCCTTACACACTGAATGCTCAGTGAAACACACAGATAATTTGTTTTCATGCAACTCAAGTGGTGAAATCCCTGTCACTTCCCTAGGAAGCTGTTCCAAATTTTCTCTCAAGATTTCACTATCTTATCTGAGCTTTGATTCCCCTTTCTCATCTTCTTTCACCTTTTTTTCCCCACAATGAACCTAAATAAATCCATCAAAAGCAAAATGTGGGCATTATAAGTTGACTTCAAGAGTGATTTGCACTTGGTGGTTTGGGGGTTCAATGTAAGAGTTAAAATCCCAGCTCTGTCACTTACTAGCTATATGATGACCTTGGGCAAATAATTTGACCTGTTCACGTATTGGTTTTCTCTTCTTGCAAACTGGAGATACAAATTTCCAAGGCTGTGGTAAGAATGAAATGAGTGACTGAGCATTCAATAAAGGATAGTCATTTTTAAAAACAATAGTGATAATAACTGTAGAAAATTGTTCAAAAAAGGCAATGATCCAAAGGAACAAAAACTATAGAATCATCTCTACTTCATTTTTTCATTTGTATCTACTTTCTCACCCCCTTATCAGGTGTTGTATTATAATCCAAATGCCCAACAGGATGTGCAGCGAGCTGTTGTGAGATTTCTCTAACATCTGGCGTGATTCTATAGAGCAGAGTATTACAGAAGAAACAGGGAAAATTATCTTTCCATGGAGGCAGCCACACAGTCTCATAAATGCTAAATAATTAACCAAGATTTCTTGACAGAGAAAGCCATGAGTCACTTTAATGAGTGGCCACAGGAGGTGGTGTATTCTCTTTTTCCCAGGTCTTTAGCAGAGGAGCGAGCTTTGTTTGCCTGGTTGGCTTAGTGTGGATCTGGAGGAGAGGCAGAGGTCTGAACCAGTCATCTGTCTCCTAAGTATCTCTTCCAAATCTACTCCTGCAAGCGTATGCATTTTTTCACTGTTGGACTCTTGGACTGATGTCCAAGACAACCTACCCACTAATGCTTGTTTTCTCCAGCTTGTCTACAGACTACAATTATTTCAATCACAGTTGTTACCAGAGTAGAATTAGTGTTCATATTTGCCAGCAACTTTTATGTAATAAATCGAAGTTAAACTACTACATAAAACAGAGTCTTGCCAAACAAGCGCTGCTTGATTTAGTTTTCACTAAACCGTCTGAGGACACATGGCTGACCGATTCCTGCTCACTCGTTTCTCTACCTCCACTGATTCTAGCCATCTCTTCTTTGGGAAACACTCATTTATCCAGTACAGGGAAGGGATGGAGCAGATGATTCAAATAGCACTTAATACATATGCACTCGTACACAAACACCAGAAAACAGATTGAGGGTTCTTCAAGGACAGGGTCAATGAGCCATGTATAGGTATGGGGTGGTACATGTCAGTGGACACACATGTGTGCACACACACACAGAGCTCTCCAGCACATATGCTCTCTGCCCATCCCCAAGACCACTCTGGGACCATCCACGAAACAGGACAGCCTAAGCAAGGTGATTAGAAATGGGGAAAAGAAGGGAGAAGAGAAGAAGTCCCAGGTCTGAACGGAGAGCTGGAAACCTAGACACAAGCCTGGCACAGGGAATGGTACCTGACCCCTGGATCCACTTTTCTCACACCTACAGAAAGTTAGACCTGCAAAAGATTTGTCCAACCGCTATCTTCTGCTGCCAGTGCCTTTTTTATGGATATTAAATGTTGTTATCTATGTGTTAAGAGGCCCATAAACAATCATCTCTAAACAATAACAACCAGTAGTTCCTAGCCACTGGGGAGCAATGGCCTGATGTGGACATTTCTGGATGAGCAAGCACCCCGAGGAAGCAGCCTGGGGCAGCCTCAAGGCACCTCAGCATCGAGGCTTCCCAAATAAAAAGCTCTCATAATTAATTGTATAGGGGATGGCAAAGAAAAAGCATGAGCCCTCTATTTGCCAATGGCTGGAGAAGCAGGGCACCACTGAGCAGGTAGGTTGGTACTCCCACAGAATGACACGTTTTCAAATCACTGTGGGGCCTCTTTGGGTTGTCATTGGGTGCAGACTTCAAAATTCTTCTGTCTGAGCCTTCTCCAGATGTTTGTCTCAGACTCTCTGGGCATCTCCTGGTCACCTCACTAGTCCCCTACTTAGCTTGTGCCCATGCTCTCTTCTCTTGTCCTTTTCCCTGGCTTTGACACGGTCCTGACACACCTGGACAGCATGACCTTAGTAATGCCACCTTCCTATGAGTCTTCCTGCCAGGATTTAGAGTAGGGAAGTTAGAACTACTGACTCCATGGCCTGGACCAGCCTGCTGTGGGTCCGAGCCCAGCAGCTAATCAGATGCCTGCGACAGATCTGTTTCCTATTCTCTTCAATGAGTGTCAATATCCAGGCAGCAGCAGCCTAAGAGACCTACAGAGTTCTAACCCTTACACCTCCCAGCCACATCTGTGCTCGAGCAGAGGGGCACACAGTCCTCTCAGTGGTCTGCTCGAGGTCTACACTAACAAAGGGCACCAATGCTGACGATCTACCTGGTAAGGATATTAGGAAGCCTGAGAGCATCTGAGACAAAAAAATAATTCTGCAAAAAAACAGCTGATCCATTTTATCTGCTGCTTCACTTTGAAAAATAGAAAACAACGGCACATAACATACATAATCACCATAAGAACACCTGTTTATTAGAAGTTACACATGAATTTATATGTGATTCTAAAGAATAATTACAATAGCTTTGTTTCTGACATCTTGAGGTTGTTTTTTGTTGTTGTTGAGGGCTTTTGTTTTTGTTTTTGTTTTTAAGAAGACACAGATAAAGACCTGGTAAAAGGCTTTTTGACATCTGGCATAGAAAACAATTATACCTTTACTGCACAAAGAAATAAAATAGCTGTGTTTGAGCTCTGTGTTTGGCTGACAGCTGAAGCATGGAAGTTTTGTAAGTATTCCTATTTAGGAGTTTTGCTGAGAGCTCAGCAGCCTCACAGCCAAAAAGGAGAGTCTGAGATGTTGCTGATTAGAAGTCACGGGTCCTCTGAGCACAAGGCCAGAGTCATTCCTTAGGAATGTCATAAAGCAACCTGGGCAGTGCACACCACCACAGAAAATCAGATGTGATGAGTTACCTTCAGAAACAAATTGTCATCACTAACAGGTAAAATGGTAATGACTTGTGAAATCCTATGATCATACAATCATGTCTTCAAGTACGCACTCTTTTAATTTCCTTCTTAACAACTGCACGAAAATAACATCTGGAAATTTTCTTTTCCTTCCTTTTTTTTGTCTTCCCTCTTGTTTTGGTTAACATTATAAATCATTTATTTATGCAAATTGAGTTTGTCCTGCTCATGCCTCAGAAATAATAAGTAGCTCTTTCAACAATATCAGTGATGCCCACTAGACTTTCAGATCCAAATTTAGAAAAAAACACCACCAAGTACGTGCTCATCGGGATGAATTTTCTTTTTACATACTTCCTCTTGCAGTTCCTCCCTGTAATTCTACTGCCATATCTTTGGTATGCTCTGGAGATGTTTTCCCCATCACTGTGAAAACATCTCTGTAAGGGACCTAGGATTCCCCTAGGAAGCAGATTTCTCAGGATTTTCTCCTCTGCTTCCGTGAATGGGTCCACTTATTCCCACTGTCCGTTGGGCTTCAGAAATCCTTCCACTTTATCAGGAAGCACTGGGTTTTTCTGAGAAAGAGGAAGGGGTCTCTTTACTGAAGAACCTCAGAAAGGAGAATCGGATGTTTCCTTCACCAAACCCCCAGATGAAAGCTCTCATAAAGTGAGAGTGTGGCAACGTGCTGGTCAGATCTGCCTGTCTGCAAGGGTCTGCACTCCAATTCCATCCGAGCTCCTTTCAAAGAAAGAAATGCTCCCATTCAAAGAATCCTTTTTGCGGGTTACCAAAAGAACATGTTATGAAATTCCAAGCAAATTCCATTTCAATAGCACGAACAGGTTATGTTTAACAGAATGAGGGAAGAGAAGGGTGGAAAGAGCCTCAACCTACTAAGGCCCCCAGACATAAGAAAATCCAATGCATGAGGAAAAAATAAAAACTAAGAAGTCTTCAACTTTGTTTCATTCTCACTGCTTAGTGTGTAGTTTTAGTCTCGGGGGCTCTGACAACCCAGTGCAGTCAGGAATTCTTCAGGAACCCTGACTCCTACCCTAGGATTATCAGAGCTTACTAATGAATGCCCCACCTTTCATTTTTCTCAGTTTACAACCAAGGCATGTCAAAAATGAAAAGTATCTATTTACTTGAAATGACCAAAAAAAAAAAAATAGGAAAACAAATCCTGACAATTATGTTTTATAAAAGTCCATTTTAAGATACAAGAAAGAAGTTAATATGTTTGAAAGGGGACAAAAAAAAGCACTTTTATTTATTTATTTATTTTTTGAGACAGAGTCTCGCTCTGTTGCCCGGGCTAGAGTGCCACGGTGTCAGCTCACAGCAACCTCAAACTCCTGGGCTCAAGCGATCCTCCTGCCTCAGCCTCCCAAGTAGCTGGGACTACAGGCATGCGCCACCATACCTGGCTAATTTTTTCTATATTTTTAGTTGGCCAATTAAAATTGGCCACCAGCTCCACCACAGCTGTTTCCAGAGCCACAGCCGGGGACACCGCCAGGCTTCCCGGGACCAGAGTGAGAAATACAAGTAACTGCTCCGATTCCTTCAGTAGCTGCAGCCAGGAGTTCTGCAGAGAGCGAGCAGCAAGAGAGGAGTCCTGGGAGTGTGGGCGGAGTGAGCGGGGGTTTCTATTTTTCGTAGAGACGGGGTCTCGCTCTTGCTCAGGCTGGTTTCGAACTCCTGACCTTGAGCAATCTGCCGGCCTCGGCCTCCCAGCAAAAAAGAACTTTTAAAGAAAGTCATTAGCGGCCCTAAGGCAAAAAATATATTTCAACAAAAAGAGAAAATGATCACAACGTACTAATCAATAATGCTAAATGCAGCATCAACATGCATCAGTGAATGTGAGAATGTGATATTCCTTTATAATACCACCACTTTACACCTTTTAGAGTTGAATTAATGGCATTTTCAAACATAATAAACTATGAGACGGGTTAATGATTGTATTTCCCAGGGCATTTAGCCTAAGAGGTGTTTTTAAAAAGTACATGTATCTACTAAATATTTATTAGGTCTAAGCAAAACCAGACTAGCTAACCTGGCTCAGAAGGGTGTGAAAGGCGTTGTAACACTGGTCATTTTGGGCACATCGTGCAAAGAGTGGGGAATATGCAGGACCGATCACCAGGTAAGCTGTCACTTGGAAAACTGACCCGAGCTTCTGAGTTCATTGTCATCAGTCTTTGCTCAGCATGAGCCTAAAATCAGGAGATTTACTCCTCTCTTTCCCAACATCCTAGTCTTGAATTTTCAAGGGACAGGGTGGCCTTTGTAGTATCGCAGCAAACTGGGTGTCCACGGGGACGTCCAAGGAGAAGCCTCAGTCCCAGTGCTTCAGTGTACTGGAGTGTTCACTGCTCTAATCCCATGCATGCGTCCAGTGCTCACGGCATTCGCGGCCATCAGGGAAAGCACGTCGACATGCATGGCAGTGCAGGGAAAGAATCTGGTTCAACTGGAGGCGACAACCGAAAAGGGTGAGGTTGCATCATGCAATGAAAACCACAGCTGGGCCTTGGCTGCCATGCAGAAAAGACCTACATCAAAGAGTCTGCAGTGCGGCTCCTGGGTAAGAGTCGATATGAGAGAGGTGAGTTACTTCAGCAATGAAAGACACGGGCAGAAAAATGTCCAAACCACTATAATAAACAGAACACTGTACGGAGCGCTGGCATTACACGTGGGAAGAGGCAGCTTTGGGGATCAGGAGGGGAGAGACAGAGGGAAGGTGAAGACAGAACTGGCCATTGCTCTGATGGAATGGTTTCCCTGGCCATCCTTTCATATGTATTTTTTAAATGTATTTTGCTTCAACAAATAAACGTCATGAGGATTTTTAACATCGACCGTAATTGTTAAGATATTTTCAAAATTCAGTAGAAGCAAGGCATCAGTTACATAAAGATACACACCATGGTTTCCTATAGTTACAGTTCATTACAGAAGCAGAGCTGAAGCTGGTCAGATAAATAGGAGACAGTTAAGTGCCAACATCCTGAACACTTTGGTTACAGAACTCATGATGACTCTCAAAAGCGTATATGGTGTTGAAAGAACCCAACAGTCACGAAACCTCGGGGTGGTGCAAGGGTAGGCAAGTCTATGCAACTATACCCCTGCAAGTCACGTGTAACCCTGAACTTAACCCCACTCCCAAGTGGAGCATGACAGGTCAAATAGTGAGTTCACCCTGTACACATTGACCATTTCACAGAACCTCAGTTACTGGTGAGACTCCTGAAGGCGTTTTTTTTTTTGTTTTTTTTCCTTTTTAAATCAAAATCAATTGATCAGCTATATGTAGTGTTTTTCTTAAAGGAAAAAAAATACTACTGATCTACTGATTCAGCAGAGGCCCATCAAGCTTCCCTCTAATGTCAAGGCTACACTGAGTATCTGAAAACTGCTTTCCTATAAACTGCCTGCTTAACATAATGTCTGTTTTCTTTTTTCCTGTTCCTTCTGCCTTTTGTGATCTCTGACACGTTGAACACAACTCAAAGAATGGTGTGGTCTGGTCCTAACTCGCAATTCCTCCCTCTTTGTTCTGACTGTAAATAGCAGGGGAAGAAAGCCTCATGCTTATAAATTACTCCTTCTACAATGTTCTCCTGGAGCTCAGCCTTCTTATCCCCTGTGTGCACGATGACAGGCTTGATAGTGAACCTAGGCCCAGCAGGAATGAGCAGTGCACTATCTCAACCTCCCACGCTCAGAGCTGAACACCCGCCAACACTTGAGCACCACCGGGACGTGTGGATGACTGCAGGTAGAAATGGAACATGAGATTCCTCCCAACGTCTCCTTCCTCATTCCTCCAGATGCAGCTGCTTCCACTTGATCACAGTTTATTCTCTCTGAGAGAGTAAAAACTTAGAGGCTTAAGTTGCATGACATCTTTTTGAAAGGATTATATTTTTGAACGAAAATGTAATAGTCTGTACATTCATTCAACAGATATCTTGAGGTTCCTCTTTGGTGACAGGCAACATACTAGTTTTGGAGACATAAAATTCAGCAAAACATGATTCCTACTCTTGAGTAGTTTTCCGTTTAGCAGAGGTGTCTACCCAGATTTTCATTTCCGGCAGCATATACATGCAAGAGAAGCTTGCTTCAAAATTCTGCTATCTTATGTGACCTTGAGCAAGATATTTCATCTTTCTGAACGTCAGTCTCCTCATCTATAAAATGCCAATAATACCTACCTCCTGGGGTTGTTGAGAGAAAGAAATGAGTTAGTAAATGTGAACTGCTTTGTTAGGGGCCAGCACATGGTGAATGCTACATCAGTAATAGCTGTTATGATCACTAAAACTCAAATACAGGTAAGAAACAAAGGGCTCTTAAGCAGAAGGTGGCCTCTGCCTAACCTTTGAGGTAGGTCTTGCATGACGAGGAGGAACTTATCGGGGAGAGAAGGCAGGAGGAGGTATTGCAGCAGAGTTGTAAGCGTGAGCAGAAAGATGAAGGTGCCCCGGGAGTGGAGGGGGATGCCCCGTATGCCCAGAGCCTACAGAGACTGCAGGAGCGGCAAGAAGTGGGGCCAGCCAGGAGACCCCGAGGCACCTGCATGCTTCGGGAGCACGTCTAGTCTTTATCCCATAGGAAACAGGAAGCTGATAGAAGTTTAAACGCAAGAGAATGGTGCCATTATCTTTGTTCTGTAGCAAATTCTGGGGACAACAGGGAGGAGAAATCAGAAGCAGGAGAATGTAGAGGCAAAGAGGTCAATTAGTCAAATTAAATCCCAAAGGGGAAAAAAATCACTGATGCACACATTAAGCTAAATATCATTGCCATACAATTAAAGTATCCTAATATCCTGGAAAATGCCCCTTCTTCAGGGCCTGATGCTGTCAGGGGAGAGGGGATCAGACCCACAGTATCACGGAAGCAGTTTCCTAAACCACATGTTTTTTTCCTCCTACCATGGCCCACCACGCCTACCGCCGGAGTCTGTGTCACAGAGAAACTGAAGCACGTGTCTCTTTATCTTTCGGAAGAACCCACCCTGTTAAGAAGCTGTTCTCTCTCTCTGCTATTTGGAGAGTTGTCTCCAAATTACGGTTAGAATCTACATAAAATGGACATATTTCAGTACCTCGAATGGGGACACCTGTACATACTAGACACATGCCAACAATTATGGACAAACTACATGTGATCAGCCACAGCCACATACAGGAGTTATAGCTAACGCTTTCTCTGCATCCACTGCTCATGTCCTAGAGAACTTGGTTAGCAATACTATCAAGCCATCATACTCAACTGCCTTTTAAATGTCCATCCACGCTTTCATGAGCATGATGTACTGGTTTCCTTCATGGAATTCTGTCCTTTAGGGTTTAGATAGCCTCAGTTCCCAGAGGGCTGCCTGAGAGTAGGATCTGGGAGGTGAGGCATTCGTGTGGTCAGAGTCAAGAGAACAAAAGGAAGATAAGATGCCACTTTCTGATAATTCGCTTTCTCTTTAAAAAGTGACCAAGTGTGTCCGATGCTCACTTAGCTCAATTTCAAGTCTAAGTGTACCCCCAGCTGAGGAGCAGAAACAGGAAAGTTTTATCCATACAGTGCTGTGACCATGAGATCAAACTTGTTTGGTCGACTTCCATTTGTTCCAAGTCCCTTCTAGTTTGGAGTTTTAATGAAGCTAAGACAAGAGTACAAATGAACCCCGTGCACACGGACTTACGGAGAAGAAGGAAACTGACACACCGAACCCATAAAAGGAACACAGACTGAGATTCCCTAAAGTGACGGCCACCTTGCTGCTTAGCAGACACTCAGCAGGAAAGCTTCTTTGCGGGGCTCACTGGAGCATGACCACATTTTGAAGGAAAGTGTAATAGGTCTAAAGCTGAAAAGAAAATGTCCAATCAAGTTGGCTGTTACCTCCGAAGCACGGAGAAAGAGGTAAGTCTGTCTTGATGTGGGAAGCGTGAATTATTCCCAGCTACCTGACACCTCCCCCTTTCTCTCCTAACGGGGTAAAAAAAAGATGGAGACCCAACAAAAGCAGTTGTCTCCCTACTGCTGCAAACAAACATACACACACACAGCACCAAACAGGTAACAGTGTGAAGTAGCATCAGTCTCAGCACCTTCCCCAGGTTGCCTCCCTGGTACTTAGGGATGTAAATCAACTGGGAAATAGCAAGGGCTAAAAGTTCTCATCCATACTCCCCCAACCTCTTTCCCAGCAACTCGGTCCATACAAATGGGCCTGCTGTTCTGCTGAGAAACACTGATGACTGTGCGTGTTTCCATATGTTTGCATTCACATGGGATTTTAGATAAACATGCCAAAGTGCGAGTAATTTTTCAGTAGACAGCACTTTACATTTTGATGAACAGATGAAGTTTCAAGGATGCTCTTATTGGGGATGGGCTAAAAAACCAATACACGTGAATTTTTTAAATCCATACATCCTGCATTTAAAAGTAGTCAGCTGAATAACAATTGTTTTTAGTCGATTTTAAAGCTCGATCTAAGTCATTATGAAATTAGTACTATTTTAAGTTCATCAATGTGATCTTATAAAAAATGTGGGTGTTTATTTAAGTTGTTTATCTTTCTTTTTAAAATTCAGTTTCTTGGTCAGGCATGGTGGCTCATGCCTGTAATCTTAGCACTCTAGTAGGCTGAAGCAGGAGGATTGCTTGAGCTTAGGACTTCAAGACCAGCCTAAGAAAGAATGAGACTCCATCTCTACTAAAAATAGAAAAATTAGCTGGGCATCATGCACGTGCTTATAGTCCCAGCTACTCAGGAGGCTGAGGCAGGAGGATCACTTGAGCCCAGGAGTTTGAGGTTGCTGTGAGCTATGATGACACCACTGCACTCTACCTGGGGCAACATAGCAAGACTCTGTTCCAAAAATATATAAATAAATAAAATAAAATAAAATTCACTTTCTCATAAGAGAGTTTCTTCATGCTGATGGAAGAGTTCTGGATACTGGTTGAGGTGGTGATAACACAAATCTACATGGGATTTGTGGAACTATACAGCAAAAAAACAAGTGCTTGTAAAAACCAGCAAAACCAAAAAAGGTCTATACCTGAGTTAATAGCGTTGTGCCAGTGTCAACGTCCCGGTTGTGACAAAATGCTAAGGCTGTGTGGCACAGAGTATTATTGTTGGGGAAAGCTGGAGGAAGGGCACAGAAACTCCATACTGTTTTGCAACTTTTTGTGAATCTTATATTATTCCAAAATAAAGTTATAATAAAAAAAATCATTTATTCACCTGTTTGGTGTTACTGTAGCCAGATGTCAGGCTAGTGGTCTATCTGTGGTGATATGAGCCTTAAAAAAATCCATAAGCTGATTTCTTTAAAAAGCATTTATAGGTGTCTTTAAAAAGCACTTGTTTATAGGTGTAGTACTATGTTCCATTCCAAAAGACACAAAAGAAAGATGAGAAACCACAGAGATACAAATCAATATTAACTATCTTATTTCCTTTCCCAAAGGAACACTAATTGAAGCAAAGATATCATTTGCCTACTCCGCAAATTCTCAGAGACAATCCCTCAAGACGGAATCAGCTGTCAACAAATGTAACAAGGAAGCTGCCAGAATTAACCCACAGTAACCTCCTCAGGTAAGCAGGTGTCAGGTAACAAGCTGTGCCGAATAATGCTGCTGATATTTTAATGACTTGCTTTACATAAGCCATCATTTTGCTTGTTTTTTCAGTCACTCCTTTCTCTCTTCCCAGAGCTCAACGCTCCCCACCGTAGAGGGCTGATAGCTGATGCCTGCTTAATGCAGGTGTAAGGTGACCCAAAGAACCACTTAGATTTTAAGAAGCAACTGAGAAGGCTTCCAGGATGAATGTCTAATTGTGGGATTTCAGGTAAATTACAAGGCAGAAGGGGGTATGTTTGGGAGTATAAGCGTCTTTACAGCACCCCTAAAACCACCCAAGGGTGGCCATCCGCTACTCTACCTACTAAAATGACGCTTACACTAGGCAATTCTATTGGGAAAAAAGTCAAGGCCAAAATGAGGCAGTAAGGATGGATCCTTAGAATGCCAAAGACTTTACAAGGAACATGTCAACAGTTTTTATCTTTCTGAGAAGCTGCCTCTAATAGAAACAAAAGAAAAACAGTGAAGTGTGCAAGGAATAAAATCTCCTGGAACTGAAGCCTCAGCAAATGAATAACCAGGAAGAGCAAATTCAATCCTTCCTGAAATAGAAGATGTGTCACTGCTATTAACCTGACGCTGTCATTACCTGCAGGTGGCTTGGGTTTTTAAGGAGTCTGGAGGTCCCACCTTTTTCTCACTGTTTAAAGGATAAACAACTAGAACAGCACCACCTGGGAACAAATGAGTTTTTCAGAGCATTCCTGGAAGAGCTAGGAAGCTCCTACTATGAAGAAGGGCCCTATCCTAATGAAAGTTTTTTTAGGAATTTTGTAACAGGTGGAAGACAGAAGACTCCCAGAAATATTTGGGATCCGCAGAATGAACACCAGCTAAGAATGATGGGTTGCTACATTCATTTCTCTGTTTCACACCCATGATATTCCCTTACAAACTTTTACTTACCCACCTTTGAATGCCCAGCTAAGTGGCTGCCTCCTCCAGTAAGCCCTCCCTGACCCTCCCCTCATCAGGGGGTAACTGAGACTTTTTCTGGGATTTCTCTTTCTTCATGGTCATGTCTGTTGTAGCACTCATCACTCATGAAGTGGTAATTTACTTGTTTCTGTATCTGTCTTACTGCCCTCCTAGACTCTGAGCTCCCTGAGGACAGGGGCTTTGTTTTTTGTGTCTATGTTCCCATCTGCATGGTACCCGAATGATAGGTCCTCAATAAGTGTTTAAGGAAAAGGAGAAAAATATATGATGGAGGGAAATGAAATGGAAGAACCTGGGGGAAACTGATTATAACGCAACAGCACCAGGATGAGGCACTAAGCCTACTAGAGAAACCCCATCTTCCAGCATAGTTTTAAATGGTCCTATAGGGCTTCAGAACTTAAATCACATGACAGAACTTAAATCATATGACAATTACATCAGCTACAATGTTACTACAATCCAGAGAGGATGCGGTGCATTCAAAGGGCTGATTTATGGGCTCCTCCCATGTCCTGGGGAGTTACAGGTTATCTCACCTAACATGTAAGGGGAGAATGGGAAAGATCTCGGAGGTACCAAGATTCAACACTCAGCAAAGCCATCTGACTTCACCATCCATGAGAGGTCGAAGCCCTGAGAAGGCTATAGGAAATTCTGAACTCTAAGTAAGAGGGTCTCCTCCAGGGCATTTGATTTCTCTGTGCCATCACAAAACTAAATTCCAGAAACTAAATTAAAACTCATTTCTCTTAAACTAATGGATACATAGTTTTTTCCTTATAGGAGGGTTACCTTCTAAAACTGTGAGGTGACGGCAACAATACCCAGAGATGATTGAAGCCCCAATTCATTCCTCTTGCTTTTCTTCAAATGATATATTTTTATTGTGTGTGCTCTAGCTCAGGAAGCTGGATCCAAACGTGACATTAAGCACACCAGCAGCATAAGCTGAAAATCTAGAGACTGTGTACACATTAGATATTAGGAAATCAGCTCAGGCTCTCTGCTGATCCATTTTTCCAAGAATCCAACCCAAAGAATCACATGTTCAAGTAACAATGGAAAGACACAAATTGAAGTTTCCACATAAGAACACGTGGAGGAGGAGTTTGGATGAGGATTTGAATCTAAAGGGTCTCCTTGGAAAGCAACTCATCTTACTGGAAATGAACCAACATGCTCTAGTTTTTCCAGTAAGGCTGAATATAATATAGTCTAACCTTCAAAGAATACAGTCATTTTTGACACAGTCTTACAGATGAAGGTGGTTCCTATCATAGTTTTTACTCCGTGCTGTGTATATGATGAACATTCCATTAGGGAGTCTGTCTGAACCAAGTATTTAAATCACTTAACATTGACTTTCCCTTTAATTTGTCCTCTCAAATCAGCATATAGATTTTGACAGGCAGCTCCTTCTGGTCATCACTCTTTCTAAATATTGAATGGATTTTTAAAAATCAGAATGATTCTTTAAAGCTGTAAGAAATCATAAAAATGTTTAAAGTTGTCACTAGCTTCTGAAATGACATGCTCTCTATAGGCAACGACAAAAAAAGTGTTTGTAATTATGTGTGAGCTCATGGTAGATGGAGAAGCACAGATGTGGCACTGTAACATTTGTTTATTATGAACAACAAAACTGAATGAATCAATGCACCACTTTTGCTCAAATGAATCTATGAACAACATGACAGCATGGTGTGAACAGAATCCAATAAAGCCATTCAGTGGACTCACTTGCAAATAAGCCACTTTCCCCTGAGGAAGGAAACACTAGTTTAATTTAAAGCTTAAAAACAATCCCATTAAATACAAACCGCTTTTCCTAGTTAAAAAAATTATCTATTAGTGCTAAGACAATTAAATTAGTACAGCATCATTACTGTTTGAAACTGAAAAAAAATTTTTTTAATTAATCTTATTTTGTCCTAACTTGCTGTTAATTCAATAAGAGTTGTCAAAATTATCACCTTGACATTGAATTTATTGTTTTTCAACTTAGCAGAGATGTTTTAAAATTCATTGAGTGGAGTCATGGAGTTTAAATGAGTTAAAATATGACAAGTGCTTAGATAATCACTGGCACCTAATGAAGGCTCATTGAGCATTACCTGTTGTTGTTTTTGTTCAATGTAAAGCCATGAACCATGCTCCTAACTGCTCTTGGGTAGGTCTCACTGAAAACTGGGCCTCTTTTGCCTCTATGTAAATTTCCTACACCCCATATCACTCTCCCCCTTTCCCAATAAGCTCTAACCACATTCACTTTCTTTTTGTTTCTCTAATTCTCTGCGCCTAATTCTCTCTCTCTTTGTTTCTCTAATTTCTCTAATTCTTTGCGCCATCTCCAATGGAATGCAAGCTTCATGAAAGCAGAAAACTTATGTGTTCTCTTCATTGTTTCACCAAAGCCTAGATTAGTGCCTGGCACACAGTAACTACTTAATAAACTTTACTAAATAAATAAAAGATCAACAGAAGAAAGAAAGGGAGAGAGGGAGGGAAGGAGGGATAGAGAGAAGGAAGGAGGTCTTAGTTCAACCTTGCTAAGATTAAGTGCATGGCCAATACTAGTTTGCTAGTGTTTCCCTTGTTGAGCCACGCTTATGACTAGCATGGGGACTGCTCCCACCTCACTTCCTATATACATATATGTGATGTTTGTACCCACATGAAAAAGGATTTTCATCTCTCGTATTCCAACATCAGGATTCCTTTGATAATTTAATATTCTATAATAGATGCACCAGGAAAGATGTTTAACATCAATTTTTTACTTATACTTAACCACATGCTTTTGCAATCTCACTTGAAGGCAAAACAGAACATCTCTTTGTCAATTCCTTTTCTAGCTCATATGAAGAAGAAATTGACAACCTTGTCCCACATTAATCCAAAGCTCTGCTTAATACATAAATTTAATAGAGGAGTGCTCCTAAATAACTTTTAGTCTCACTCTTGAAATGCACTTACAGTGATAAAATTGTCCTGAATTCTATAGACATTGTAATACAACAGATGGTATAATTAGGGGTTAAGAAAAAGGACTCTGGATTCAAACCAGGGGCTCCAATTCTGGTCCCATTTACTAATCATGTGACCTCAGTAGGTTATTTAACCCTTGTGAGGCTCCCTTTCTTCATCAACCAAATGGAGAAATTCATAGAAATGCTGAGTGAAATATGGTAAGTTTGTAAAGAGCTTATCATGGCATGTTGCACCTAGTTAAGTTCTCAATAAATACAGAGCCTGCTTGTAGACCTAGAGAGAGCAATCTGGAAGGAAGGTCAGAATACCCTAATGATAGCCAGCCAAGCCAGTGCCTGACCTCGTGAACATCTGATTGATACCTGCTGCACGAATGGCTGCTCCCTGGTGCCGTGTGACAACCTTCCCCTCTCTTCTTCACTGATGGCTATTCAGGCTGTGTGGCGCTTCCTACACTGATGCCATGCATTTTGCACATTCTCTTTCCTTGAGCCTATGATAGCCAGAATTGCACGCATACCATAAATGCTTAATTAGGGAAATGCCTCTGTAAGACTCTGATACTAGTTCCTGCTCACGCCTTTCTACATCAGTGCACTGCACTTTAATCTCTGCATTGGCATTTCTGTTGAGAAGAGCCAACCAGGAATGACGGTTCTGGGCTGAGAATCTGGAATGCAGATTAAAACTGCTCAGAGAGTTCACTCGCTTTGTGTAAACTGGTTACGCTTCTTTTGCTCTCATTTACAAAATAGCTTTGGCTGCTTGATATCAGTACATCTGCCATTTTACACGTTCTTAGTTTCTGACAAGAAAAGTGAAGAGTGGAATGCCATGCTGTTGCAAACTGCTGATAAGCATCAGCTGAACCTTATTTGTTGCGATGGATTTTTGTAGATGAGAAGGATATTTGGGATGCAAAGTTCCAACCTGATTCCCCTCCTACTTCCAATTTCCCAGGATTTGTTTGCTCAAATTTCCAACATGACTGTGCTACCCTGTTCTAGGTTCCACCTTCCATAGCTGCAGGTTGACCTTAACAGGCATGAAACCTGCATCCAGGAAAGAAAGCCTGTTATAGAAGAGCAAGAAAATGAAACGCAATCCTGGAGCTATGTAGAAACCAAAGGACATAAGAATATGTCTAGATTAGGGTCCCTTCGTGCCCACTGTCCACTTCAGGGGATTCCACAGGCAAATATACAGCATAAGAGAATGAATTAAAATGCATTTGCTTTTGATTTAAAAGCACATTTATTCCTCATCTGTGTTACTGCAGCTACACCGTTTGTTAATTTTTAATGTACAGGCAAGAGCTAACCAAGTAAGCTGATCCCCCAATGTGACCCTCAATAACACTGAGACCTATTTTTATAGCAGTGTTAAGTACACACACCAGCCATTATGTGTGCTTATGAAGTAATCCGCATCCTGTCAACTGCTGTAAGATCTCAGGGCACAAGCTGAGCAGTCCTGGTGCTCAGTGGTTATGCAGTACCCAGCCAAGCTCAGCGGGTAATTTTCCCTAAGTATATATGTGCTTAAACGGCACCTACCAATTATATCTCTTTAGAAGGGTGCAAATGCAGCATGCCCACTCTCCCAGATGTGTGCACATCCCCACCTCCACAGAGCCCACTCTTTGCCTCTCCTCTCTAGAAGCTCTGGGGTAGTCTTTTCTCCAAGCACAGAAGCAGCTGAGTGAACTCTGCACCTAGTGTGGTTATCAATGTTCTTTTTCTGCCTCTGAGAATTACACCAGAGAAGATCTATTCTCCAGAAAAGACTATCCTCTGGTATGTATTCTTATAAAAAAAAAAAAAAAAAGGTCACCTGTGACATAGCCCCAAGTTCTCAAGTTTTTATAGGCACCCTAATTCAAAACTACCTAATAACCCAAGGTAATGCAAAAAAAAAAAAAAAATACTATGAGTGTGACGTTTATTCACGTACCAAATACTGGGTTTCTCGCCTATTAATTTTTGATCTCACAAATTATGCTTGAGCAGAACAAGACAGGATACTTGTCCTAAAGTTCTAGGTATAGATAACAAATTCAGGTGGGGTCTGGGGTACTAAACCAAGGGTAAAAGAAAGAAAAAAAATCAGAAATGCCAGAGTGAATTAGGTAAGGACTAAGGTTCAGATAATAAAGTTGACTTGTTTTAGCACCAATTCTGTGCCCCAGGTTAAAATATACTGTACTTTTGAAAATTACTAAATGTCAAACTAGTTATATTCTTCCTCCCTCCTCCTACTCCTCTCTCAAACTCTCTTGTTCTTTTCTCTCCCTTGCTGTCTTCTCTCCCCACTTCCTCACTCAGCTGTACGGTTAAGGAAGTAAGAGCAGTCTCTGCTTCAAGGCACGGCAAACACGAATCAGCGTTCTTGACTCTGACACCCTCACTTCTTACCACCACGCTTTGCTGGAGGAAGAAATGACAGGAAACTTCCAGACAACATGATCCCGGCCATTATCCTTAAAGATCTATCCGGATCGCAAAATTCCTTTCATTTGCTATTTGGTTTCATAAGCCTTCTTCCCTTTCTTGTCTTCTATTCTTGTTTTCAGGGCAATTGCCGACATACGCACAGCTCTGGATTTTATTTTAAGTAATTTGTAGTTGACTATCGTTTATTTGTGCAATTGGTGTAATTAAATCTAATTACATAATTGGTGAAAGACTGAGTAATCAGATAATTAGAATGTGCAATAATAACTGTTGAAATCCCATTGTTATGACGTGTAATGATACAATTATGATGTGCCACAACGTGGTGACAGTCACAGGGTACTCTGCAAAGAGCGAAGCCGCTCCAGTCCTGCCTGCGTGGAGCACAGCTAAGGTTGGAGGCCTGGAAAGCAGCTTTCGGCATCTAGACTTGGACGTCCTATTCATCTTTACCTCACGAATCTAACCCCCGGTGTTTGTGCTCGGTGCATATCCAAGGCAGAGGCCTGAGGGAAGTACTGGTGAGGGCAGAAGCTCCTGCATCTCCAAGAACCAAATGACCAAAGAACTACGCCTAAAACCTAAAACAGGAGCTCAAGAGATGGACTTAAATTTCTGAAATTGTCATTCCTGCATGTCAATTTTAAATATGAAATTGTAATCAGGGCACAAAAAATAGAGTTGGAAAACGTCTCACGATCACATAACCACTGCAAGTGGGCCTAATGATTATGACCAGGACACATTTCCCAGCTCCCAGTGCTCCTCCCTCCAACTCCCGTCATTTAAAAATGGGGACATAGACGAACGGCCAACGTCCCTGATATCTCAGCCACGGTCACCCCACTCTTCAACAGCAACCTCCTACCCTTGCACTTCACCTGCTCCAGAGTTCCCCGCTGGCATCCTTCCCCCACCTCAGTGAAACCTCCACATCCCAGACCTGACCCCCCCCACCCCACCCCGCCAGCTGTCTGCCCCCTGCTCCATCTCATGACCCTCCTTGTCCAGCCTGGCTCCCACAGCTGTCACCCCTAGGCATCACCCTCTGTCCCTAACAAAAGTCCTCGGCCCTGCTCCGCACCAGCCCCTGGAAGGCTAAAAGTCCCTGGATAAAACCACACAAGGCAAATGACTGGTTTCACTTTAAATTCATGATCTCAAACTGCAAATTGACACTCAATACTGACTGGCAAACTGCTATTTTCCTCCAATTGGTTTGCTTTCCAATTTCCCAAGGCTGCTATTTCACAGTTTTTCTTCTCTCTCCTAACCTCCCATGTCCTTTTCTGCACCATGATGCTCAGCGGATGGCCTCACCTCACCGTGTCATTACAAGTCATGCAAAGAATCAGCCCAGGTTTCACTGTGTTTTCTACCTGCAGTCTTCCGACCCTGCTCTCACATGCACCCAGTGCCACCTCTGTCCCCTCCTTCAGCAGAGGGAGTGTCCCTCCTCCCATAGGAGGCCACACCCTCCCCACGACCATTCCACTCTGTTCTGTCTGTGCTGCTCTAGCAATCTCTCTCTCACTGCTGGAGCTCTGGTGCCAAAATACAAACTGGCTCCACTATCTTCCATAGCCGGCCACATTTCCAGAGACATCACAAGCCTCCATCCCTCCGCCCTCCTTGCTCCAGCCCCTCCCTACCACTCACTTCTCAGGGACACTAGCAACGCCCCTGTTGCAAACTCCACAGAGGATTCTACACCCTTGTCTTCACCGATATCGCAGCAGCACTTGGCAGTTGGGCACTTCCTTCTGCCAGAAATACTCTCTTCCTTGGGCTTCTGCCATTTCTGGTATGTTCTTCCTCAGTTTCCCATCCAGGCTCCTTTCTCCTGCTTTACTCAACCCCTAAATGTTGGGGATCCTCCTGCCCTCACCCTGGGCCACCTTCTCTTCTCTTTCTACACTCTTTCCCCAGATCATCCCATCAACTTGCAGGAGTTCAAAATCATCTTTGTAATTCCCAGATGTAACATAAATATAATTCCTTTCTTCTGAGTTTTGGACTCACTTTTCTACCTTGCCACTTGATGTCTCTTCTTTCAGGACTGGCAGACTTCTCAAACTTAACATATGCAAGACAGAAACCCTGACTTCTCTCCAAACAACTAAGCCCGCATTGCAGCCCTTCCCTTTCCAGTAAATGCCACTGCCATCGACCTGTCATTGGAGCTGAACACTAGAAGGGCCCCAATTCCTCCTTCCATTCCCTCCACAACCTGTCCTTCTTGAATTCTGTCCAGAATGTCTTTCTCCCTTTTAATTTCCCTACTTTCCCTACCATGCCACTAGGTCAGGCCAGTGCCATCCTCTGTTTGGCCTCCTCTTTTATCCTCTGAGATTACAGATTGCAATTGTTTTGTTTTGCCTGTTTTTTATTTTTGCTATTTATTTTTGCTAGCCTGCCCCACTGTACTGTAAGTATTCCCTAATTATGTTCACTGTTTTACTTATTTATAGCATCCAGCACAGATCAGATAATGAACTTTCTGTTGAATGAATACATAAATGACCACAGTGTTGGCATCTATAAGCTGCAGAGTATGAGCCTCATAATAAACTTCAAAGGGTCATCGTGAAAGCTGGGGCCAGGACAGAGATAATAATAAAAGAAGCTTTAAAACTCCTCAGAAAGTTCAACCTAGAAATATGCTATGAAATAAACTGTGTTCCCCTGAAATTCATATGTTGAAGCCCGAACCCACAATGTTACAGTATCTGGAAATGGGCCTTTGAGAGGTAATCAGGTTTAAATGACACTGTGAGGGTGAGGCCTCATGATGGCATGGATTAGTGCACTTATAAGAAGAGACACCAGAGAACTTGTGCTCACTCTCGCTCTCTCCCTCTTTCTCTGCCTTGTGAGGACACAGCCGGAAGCCGGAAAGAAAGCCCTCACCAGAAACCAACATGCTGACACCTTGATCTTAGACTTCTCAGCCTCCAGAACTGTGAGAAATAACTGTCTGTTGTTTAAGCCCCATAGTCTATAGTATTTTGTTACAGCAGCCCGAGCAGACTAAGACATCATATGACCCGTCAAGTCTACTGCCACCTTGAAGACATCATGCTAAGTGAAAGCAGGAGGTCACAAAAGGCCACATATTATAAGATGCCGTTTATGTGAAAGGTCCAGAGCAGGCAAATCCATAGAGACAGAAGGTAGATTAGCGTTTTCCCAGGGCTGGGGAGATTGGAGATAAAGGAGTAAAATGGGGAGTAACTGCCAATGGATACAAGGCTTGTCGAGGTGTTGGAAATTTCTAGAATGAGATTGTGGTAATAGTTGCACAACTCTGTGAATATACTAAAAGCCACAAAACTACTTTAAATGGGTGAATTCTATGGTAGATGAAATATATCAAAATAAAGCTGTGAAGAAGGAGAAAAAAAGGAGGAAGGGGTAAAGGGGAAGAAGCAGCCAGTGAACAGCAGCAGCCAAAGGCACCTGCCTAGCTGAGTTCATTCATGGGATCCACGTCGCCGTCAAGAAAAAGTCTGGCCACTATTTTATGTGCCACCAAGAAAGAAAAAATTCATCAACTACAGCCACAAGAAGCCATCAACTACTAAACACTTCCTGATTTTGCAGATGTTAAAATGTGAAAAACAAATGTATCCTAGAATTAATGAAATAACGGTACAGGTAGTTATTCAGATTTGGGAACCAGCTTCTGAAGCTTTTTAAACAGAAATTACTTCTTTAGAGGGAATTCATTATCTCTGAACTCATTCATTCATAAAAAAA
>CAUYRT010049546.1:0-47014 GCA_963574885.1 Lepilemur ruficaudatus
TTTGTGAATAATATGGAACTTTAATTCACTAAGATTTGTTGATCAATTAAAGGTTTCTTTCAAGTAATTATACATATCAATGTACATAAAATCTGACTTTTTTGGAAAAGTATAATTCTGTGTGTAAGATAGATAAAAATAGTAGCATTCAGATGTATATTTGTTTTTATAAAGCAATTTGGTGTTGACAGATACAGGGTACCAGCTAAGATCTAATTTATTTCTACTTTTTGTAGAATATTTTCCTTATGAAACCATCCTTTAAATGCTACAAGCTTAAGGTGGGTAAAGATTAATGTCACACTGGAATCTTTGAAAATTTTAATTATGAAATATGTTTTCCGTTTCATATTTTAGAATATTATTAGTTGCAAATCTTTTTAGGACAAATTTTAATCCTATATTCAGTATCTGTTTTCAAATAGTAAAGTAGGAATTTTCTTATTAGCATTTACTTTTATGTAAACATTTCTTTTCTTTCTTATAGATTTGCTTTGAAGTCTCATTGATATGAACTATGAAGTCACCTTTGATAACTTCACCTGGGAAAGAGAGACTTATTAAAATTATATAAGGACAACAAATGACCAAAGGAATCATGCCAAATTCCAACTCTACATCTTTTTGTATCATCAAGATATATTTTTTAATCCATCAGGACAAATGACTTGTATGTTAAAGGAAGTGATTTGTTCCTCAGTATTATTTTTAGTAGTTTTAAAGGAATCTTTTTCAACTTAACTTTATACAACTCTCATAAAATTTACATATAAAAATTTTTAAGACCTTGTTTAAAATAGCTTTCTTTTTGAACACTCAGAGCTTCAACATTTACACACCCATTTTTACTTGTCAAAGTCCTCAAAAATTTATAACATCAGAAAAGATATGGACTTGGAAACTTACGTTATTATAACAGAGTGCAGTGCATTTAAGTGGACTATTGGAAACATTATCCATTTTATCATCAAAAATATCATGTAAAAGTATACAGTTCTTAGCTTTAATGCAAACAAAGTTGCTTGAAAATGGCGTGGGTAAAATTCTTACGGAAACCTGGTGGCAATCTTGGAAAAGTTTATCAGCCTGGGAGTATGCTGTCACTAGCCCCTACCAAAGGCTTGTTAAATGAACCAGGACAGAACAGCTGCTTTCTTAATAGTGCTGTACAGGTGAGACCATAATTGTTAAGTTTTTAAAAATACTTTTCAGGAAATCGCTTGTTTAATGCTTATTTAACTCATATTTTAAGAATAAAGTTACGATTGACTGGAATGACTTTCTAATATTACTTTTAATGGGGACAAAAGTATTTTGGCTGGGCATTTTGTTTTTTATAATAAATGGAAATCGTTATTTCAATAGAGTGATGTATTACTATGATATAAAAATGTTTTGATTTAAAATGTTTATTAGTAGATTAGGAATAGTTTTCTAAAATACGTAAAAATTTTTGTTTTATTCAGCTAACATCACCTTCCCCCCTTTTTAAAAAAGGAAATCCAGGGTAAATCTCAATACCTAGAATAAAAAGAAATAAGCTGCTTGGGTTGAAATGAGAATGCAGAGTTTTTTGTCTCAGTACTTGTTCACCTCCCACTGTGGCCCTTAAATCATCTCCATGGAATCCTAATTTAGGCACCACTGTTTTGGTTAAACTGAAAGTTAATCCATTTTGCATCAATCCTTGTTGGAATTCTTTTGATTAACATATGTGTATTAACCAGCTTTCTGCCTTAGGTGAATATCCTTTGTTATGTATGACAGTAGTTTTTATTCAACAGTTCCAGATTTTGTAGGGTCCTATGTTCTTCTGACCATTGACCGTAGCATATTGAAGATGAGGAGGATTTAGAATATGAAATGTTTTTCTGTTGACCCTGGAAGATACCTCAAAATAATTCATTTAAAATTAGTCACTTTTTATATTTATTCATTTTTTTCTCTTGAAAACTGAGAGGAGAGAGAGAAAACTATTGATTAGCTCGTTTGATAAATAAACACATCTAGAGTGGGTCAAGTGTGCAGACATCTGACTCAGACCTGTGTTCTCAATTGCCCTCAACCTAGGACAAATATCAAACTTGAAAGTTCTTTAATTCACCCAGGAAAAGAGAAGAAATTGGTATTAGGAAAGCATTAATTCCCTTCAGTGGTGGCCATTGATTCTGTCCTGGCTCAAAGATCCCACCTGCATTAAGTACTGTGAGAAATGCAGAAAAATTTTTATTGAGGGACACTGGATATAGAAATATCAGATACTAAAAGACCTGGAGTTAAATCCTTTTGATTGAATCAGGCTGTGAGAAAGGGCTTTTATCATTTCAGATCTTTTCCTCTTACCTCTTTTCTTGCTCTTTTCCGCTTTTGTATTTTTTCCTCTATTTCTGTCCTTTCTTTAGCTCCCAAAATACTGTGTATAGTTTAGGGAGACTAAAAGCATATTGGAATAGGAGAAAATTCTGAGTAAGGAAACTTCCATGGTAAAGAAGATGGAGAAGTATTCCTATGGTGATGTGTTTTTTTTTAAAAGTGAACACTCCACTGACTTTTACCATGAAGACTGTTCATACTTACCTACACAGTTCCCGTTTCTGATGCCCATCACTCCCTTGCATGGATCCATATTTCCATCCGATATCCATTTTTTTTCTGCTCAAAGGATTTCTCTTACAGTGCAGGTCTACTGGTAATGAATTCTTTCAGCTTTTGTGTGGAAAAAAATCTGCATTTCATTTTGTCTTTGAAAGACATTTTTACTCATTAAAGAGTGGCTAAGTTGACATTTTTCTTTCAGTGCTTACACAGATTTTGCTTCTCTGTGTTTTAGTGTGCATCATTTCTAATGAAAAATCTATTCTGATCTTTGTTTCTCTGTCTATAACTTATTCTTTTTCGCTACTTTTGAGATTTTCTCCTTATTACTGATTTAAAGCAATTTAATTAGGATATGTCTTCATATGGTTTTCTTGTCTCTTATATTTGGGTTTGTTAGACATCTTGGATCTGTGAGTTTATAATTTTAATCAAATTTGGAAACTCTTGGGGAGTTTCAATTGTTTGTTTTTTTTCCCTTCTTCATTCTGGGTTGTATTTTCTCATTTCATTGAATACCTGGTAATATTTATTGGATGTTAGACAGATTTTACCGTATTGGGTTATGGATATTTGTATATTCTTAAAAATAATCTTGAACTTTGTTCTGGAACAGGGTTAATTTATTTGGAAACAGTTTGATCATCTTACTTTTAAACTTTGTGAGGCAGGACAGAGCTGTGTTTATGCTAGGTTTAATTTTTCTGCTGTTGAGATCCTTCAACCAGTGCTGTGTGGACTATGAAATTTTCCACTTTGGCTGTGGGAATATGCATATCGTGGGTCTGTGTTAGCTCTGGGCACTATTTACTCTACTCCTTTGGGATATTTCTTTCCCTGGCCTCAGACAATTTCCTCATATTATGCACCCAAATGCTTGAGAAGGGGGGGTCTTCTACCTGTCGTTAATGTTAACTCTCTGTGCAGCTCTCTCCTCTGCAGTACTCTGCCCTGCCAGCTGTATCAGATTTGGGAGTATCTGCTGGCCCCTGATGTTAAGATGTCTGCTATATAAACTTACTCACAAAGCTAATCCTCATTGAAAAAATAACTTTTCAAATAACCTTTTTATTAGAAAAAGCCTGGCTTTTAAAAATTCAAAATACAGGCCGGGCGCGGTTGCTCACGCCTATAATCCTAGCACTCTGGGAGGCTGAGGTGGGTGGATCGCTCAAGGTCAGGAGTTCGAAACCAGCCTGAGCAAGAGCAAGACCTCGTCTCTACTATAAATAGATATAAATTAATTAGCCAACTAAAAATATATAGAAAAATTAGCTGGGCATGGTGGCGCATGCCTGTAGTCCCAGCTACTCTGGAGGTTGAGGCAGAAGGATCACTTGAGGCCAGGAGTTTGAGGTTGCTGTGAGCTAGGCTGATACCACGGCTCTCTAGCCAGGGCAGCAAAGTGAGACTCTCTCAAAAAAAATAAATAAATAAATAAAAATTCAAAATACAAATATTATGCAATTTGATTAATACGTTTAAAAAACTGAGAAATAAGTTGTGGAATATGTCTTATAAGAAATTACTAAAAGGAGACATTATTAAAATGTCATGGATCTAACGTACGTCAAAAAAATGAATTTATATGCCATCTCTTACTACTTAATATTTAAGCTATCTTTTATATTGTTTTGGAGTAAGGAATATATGATGGAAGATTTGCATTCCTTTATTTAATGTGCATGCAGGTTTATGGTGATATTTTGGGAATAATCATATAAGAAATATTTATAAACATTCAACAATAGCTACATTAATTTTGTTAGGCACCATTTAAATTTTGACTTGTAAATAGTGAAAAGAAAAAAGTGTATATTGCTAGCAACTAATTCAACAGCTAGCTTAAACTTTAATTTTTTAAAATAGGCAGTAGAATGTAATCAACATTTTTAAATGAAATAGGGTAAGAATTAACTAGAATAATTATTTTGTGATAGGGATTTGTTAAAATAGTCTTTACACTATTTTTTTGAATACTGTAATGTACAGAGAACTTTAAAGAAACCACATAAAATGCTTTTTCTGTTGTTTGATCAGTGTTAACCTAAAACTGTTGCTAGTACCACAAAACATTCCAGTTATATTTGAAAGACTTCACTAACTATATAAACAGATGATAGAGGGCATCTTATTTTGGCTGAATATTTTAAACGTTTATCTGTTGAGAAAGCACAATTATGTAGGTATGGCATATCAGTGTGGTTTCAATTCTCTGAGTTAGAAGCAAAGTTATAATATTTAATAACTAACATTTATTGTGTTCTTTTGTTGTACTAGAAGCTTGACTGAACATTACATATGTTACCTAATTTAATCCTTTTAACAACCCTAAGAGGTGGGTACTACATTTATCCTTACTTTACTGATGAGAAAACTGAGTCCCAGAAAGCGTTTTGTCTGAGTCAGTACAAGAGCTGGTAAACAATAAAGCCGGAATGAGAACCTGGGTGGCTTCCCTTCAGATGACGTGTTACTAACCACAGTGCCATACTGCTTCTAAAGTTGTGCTGTCATTGATCTTCATCTTTCTTGGTAAAATGGATTTCAGTGTTTTTTTATGGTATGATAGGATATGAGATGTAAGAAAGTTATTAAACATTATCAAGTGCTTTGAAAAACTCTGAGTTATTTATTTCTGATAGATGAATGGAACATATTAGTTATGCTTTAAGAAAAAGTAACTTCTAAAGGGAAATTCTGAAATGACCTTTAGTTATGGAGTAGCTGAAAATTAGGAAACATTAAAATCAATTTGTTTTTATTAACTTTTTAACATTTTTAGTTGGGAGAAAGGAGAGATCATGAATGGATTTTCTTAGTTATATTATTTGAGGATATGACTAAAACATTAGGGAAACTTGAAGGTCTTGTTTATTGTACTTGTAATAAAAGCCACAGCCGCTGGTATTCATTGCATGCCAAGTGAATACTAGACCTGCTCTGCACACATTACATGTTGTTACCTATTATTTAATCCTTATAGGAACTCTGTGAGACAGGAACTGTTACTATCCCCATTGTTCAGAATGCATTTTTTTCAGAATGATCTTGAGTACTGGGCTGATTTATTTCAACAGTTATAGCCTTTTTGTTTGTTTTGTCTTTGTCTTTTAGTAGCAGTTAATGAATGGATAATTGCAGCAAATATATTCAAGTTATTGCTTAACCACTGTTTCATTACCACACAGACAGCCCCTTTCTTTTTTGGTATACTGTGATCACACACAACTCTGCTTACCCTTTTTTCTTGCCACAATGCACTGACCCTTGTTTAGTACACTCTGGCTTTAAAGTCTAATGATATTTCCTTTTTAGATTTTGGTTTGTTCCAAGTATTACAGTTACTTCCTCTTTCATGTCTCAGCCAAATCCTCTGTTTAGTATCCCATGTTTCCTGTTCATATCAAATCCTTAACTGAGGAGTCAGTTTTACCCCATTTTATGCCTGTCATGGTTTTTCACCTGAAACAGTATCTTCTAAATCCGTCTCTTATATGCGTATAACATGTATGTAGTGGTGGTATACTTGCTGTTATTTCTAGTGGTTGTATATGTCTGATTATGTACAGGAGAGTAAAAGAAGTTACTTATTAACCGTTATAATTTTTAAAATATCTGAATCTGTCTTTTTTTCATAGTGAGAAAAATCTCACTGTGTTTCTTTTTGCTTCCCATCTCATTGTTTTTTAGGTGTTATGGCAATTAGATATATTCCGACGGAGCTTGCGGGTTCTGACTGGACATGTTTGTCAGGGAGATGCCTGCATATTTTGCGCGTTAAAGGTAACCTTTTAATAGTTCTGAAAAATTACTATCAATTGTTTCTCCAAAAATTTAATTTTGATAGTTGACCTATTTGGTCAGTTTGTTTGTAACTAAAGTTTACTCTTGAGTGATTTATGGTTTTGAATTCTATGACTTAGTTTATGTTTTCATTTTCTACTTTTATATAGTACAGTTAAAATTTAATATTGTAAGTAATATGAAATGGTTAGGAATGGTATAGTTTTCATTGTTTTAAAATAATTCTTTATTCATTTTAGCAAATGTTTTTTGAGCTTCTACTGAGTTCTGGGTCCTACTGTAGTTACTGAGGGTACAGCAGTGAACAAAACTGATACAAATCCTTGTTCTCATGGAGCTTACGTTCTTACAGGAGAGGAGACAAAAAGTCAGCAAAATATAGAGTATGTTAGATGATACTAACTGTAACAGTGGAACAATACAGCAGGGAAAGAGCATAGGGAATGTCGAGTGGCCAGGAAACCCCCCTGAGAAAGCGATGTTTGACTCAAGACCTGGAAAAGGTGATAGAGTGACTACAAGGCCAGGTGTTGGGAGAGCCTTCCTGGCAGACGGAGAGACAGCCACTGCAAAGGCCTGGAGATGGAGGAAATCTGGGTGGCAGAAGCTGTGTGAGGAAGAGAGAAAGAATGGCAGGAGTGCTCAGGAGTGAGAGCAGTCGAGGTGGGCTTTAGAACACATCTGCAGATTCTTTTGCACTCTTTCTCATCCAAAGTCTAGTTCCTTGAATATGGGCTGGCCTTAATGACTGATTTCTATCAACTGGAATGTGACAGAACCGATGCTGCGAGACATCTACGGTTAGGTTAGATGAGAAAATGCGATGCAGCTCGCGCCCAGCTCTTCTTTTGAGGGGCTTGTTCTTGGAAGGGAGCCACCAACTGTGTGGAAGCCAAGTGGCTGTGTGGAAAGGCCACACAGAAGCGTTCTGGACACAACGAGAGCAGAGGTTCCAGCCAATAGCCAGCGTCAATCGCTGGACATCGACCTGCAGATGACTCCAGGTCCCAGCGTTCACAATGTCCCAGATGATTCCAAGTGGAGCAGAGATAACGCTTTCCCTGCTCAGATCGCAGAGTCATGGACAAAATAAATGTGTTCTTATTTTTAGTAACTAAGTTCTGGGTAGTTTGTTACCAGACAATAAGTAACTGGAAAGGGGTTCAGATTGTATAGGGCTTTGCAGGCCTTTTGTGAGGACAGTGACTTTTTCTCTGGGTGATTTAGGGAGTTTTGGGATTCGTTTTAAGGAGAAGAGTGATAGAATCTGTTTTACCTGGATATAATGTTTGAACTAGATCCTTTTGGCTGCTCTCTTGACAAGAATAGAAGAAAGAAGACAAACAGGGAGTTCCATATGTATTAGCAACTGTTTGTGTCATTGAAATCTCTTGTCCCAGAATTTAAGATTTTATTAACATGTTTTAGAGATAAATGTTTCATTCTTTTACATTCTTGATTAGTCTTAATAAACGCACACATACATACACAGGAAAAGAAAAAAATTTACATGCCTTAATTTCATGTTCCTGAAAAGGTGGTTAGAAACGTATTGACTAAAAATAAGACACATTTATTTTGATTACAAATCTGCAATTTGGGCAGGGACAGCATATCTCTGTTCCACTTGGCATCACCAAAGGAGGAAATGTTATGTTCTCTTTTTTCAGAACATAGTAAAATAAGGTTATTGTTAGGAGATAAAGAATGATCCTAGATCAAATTACAGTATCACATTTTATTTACACCACAGTAAATTTTGAATGTTTTGTCCAATTGTAAAAACTAGTATAGTTTAATTTGCTAGCCCAGCTCTTTTACAGCCCTGCACAGTCGCCTACCCACCCCCTCTGCTTGTCGTGGTCCCTGTAAATACGTTGCACCCCAGCCAGACTGTCCTCCTTTTCTCAGAGCTGGCTCCTGTCTCCACGTCTCTTCATTGTCACTCCTTTTGTCTGGATTGCTTTTGTTCCAGATGTCCTCATGTGTAACACCCTTATTTCCTTTGCCTCTCCTCAAACTTGTTTTTTCCATCAGTGAAGCCTTCCCTGACTACCCTCGTAAGTAAGCCGCCTCTCCCTATCCTGCTCCTGGTATTCATAGCCCCATTACACTTATTTTTCTCTCTGGTATTGTATTAATATTTCTTTTTCTCTATTGTATGTATCACATTCTGACAAATTATATAATTAATTTGCCTCCCCAGTGCCACAGCTAGAAAGTAAACTCCATGCAGACAGGATCGTCGCCTGTTTTCTGGTATAGAAAATGCCTGAGATATACTAAGCAAGCAAACAGTATCTCTCAAATGAATGAATGAATGACAGTCTTGTGTGGGATTAAGATCTTAAACATTCCATGGGAAACTTAATTACCTAAATGAGAGATAAAATCTGAAAAGCTTTTTTCTTGCTTGACTTTAGTAAGGAAAATAGAAAACCAGATTAGCAACTATAATCTCACGTTCTTGAATGGTGTTTCCATGATTTCTTGGGCCTAAGTTAGAAATACAGGCTGAGTATCCCTTATCTGAAATGCTTAGGACCAAAAGAGTTTTGGATTTTAGATTTTAGAATATTTGCATTTATATATTTACCAGTTGAGCATGCCAAATCTGAAATTGCATTTCCTTTGAGCATCCTGTCAGTGCTCAAAAAGTTTCAGATTTTGGAGTATTTTGGATTTCAGATTTTCAAGCTTGGGACACTCAACCTCTAATTCTCTAAGTGAGGAAAATTGATGTTGGGGACAGGGGAGCCTTCTCTTACAAGGTTAAAAGTTATCTGTTTTCTGACTCTTGTGAAATGTACATTTGCCTTTTTTAAAACCAAATTTAGTATAATAGTGGGAAATTTCTATTAAAGTCTAATTTCTGTTTGTTTTTAAATCAAGAGTTTGTTGTTTTCTGAGGTGTTTTATTAAGACCCTGGTAGAAGAAATGAAAGATCTTGAAATTTGCTGGGCTGGGCATGGTGGCTCATGCCTATAGTCCCAGCACTTTGGAGGCCAAGACAGGAGGATAGCTTGAGGCCAGGAGTTCGAGACCAGCCTGGGCAACATGGCCTCATCTCTACAAAAAAAAAAAAATTTTTTTTTAATTAGCCAGGCACGGTGGCTCACACCTGTAGTCCCAGCTACTTTGGAGGCTGAGGCAGAAGGATCACTTAAGCCCACGAGTTTGAGGCTACAGAGAGCTATGATTAAGCCACTACACTCCAGGCTAGCTGATAGAGTGAGACCCTGTCTCAAAAAATAAAGTAAACTAAAGATTCCTTTAGGTTACTTTATTTTTTAAAGACTAGTGAATTTCTACTAATTTTATGTGATTATGTATTTATTTTTGGTTAGCACAATTTTAATTCCTATGGTATATTTTTAGATTTCCTGCAAGTTAATCTCAAAACTCTGTTCCTTAAAAAACCTGCATCAGAATCATCTGGGGCCTCACCTCCGGCTTATTCAGTTAGAATCTCTGAGGGTGGGACCTGAGAACTGTACATGTTTAATTTTTATGCTTGTTAACGTTTGATTTAGAGGCTGCTTCAACCATTTCTACGCTTACATGAATAATGAATTTCTGCATGGAATTTCAGGCCAAAAATTGTTTTGCATTAGTTTCTGAGTATCTCTATGTTATAGTGAAATTATTGAAATGTTTTTAGTTGTTGGCACTAAACTTACGGACGTCCTTGTTGATCCCCAGACAATATTTGCACAGTTTCAACACAGTCAGGAAAAAGCACTTCCCTCGGATAACATAAGGCATGCTCTTGCAGAAAGCTTCAAAGATGAGCAGCGATTTCAGCTCGGCCTCATGGATGATGCTGCAGAGTGCTTTGTAAGTATTTCTGATTATCCATAAGAAGTCAGGAGAATAGTCTTCATTCCTTAGATCCGTGGTCGCCAACTTTTTTGGCACCACTGACGGGTGTGGAACGGAGGTGGGAGGTGGAGCTCAGGCAGTGATGCGCTGGATCGAGAGCGGCCGGGCTATAAATACGCTGTAAATACAGATGAAGTTTCGCTTGCTCATCTGCTGCTGTGTGAGCCCCTAATAGGCTTCAACCCTCCTGGGGGTTGAGGACTGCAGCTTTAGATGATGCAAATTTTGAAACATATGAAAATCTTTAGAACAATTGAGAAGTGTCAGAACTGGCTAGTGGATCCGTGTCTTACCTATCCTACAAGGCTCAAATTATTTAATTTAGTTTAATTTTTATTTTTTTGTAGAGATGGGATCTCCCTATATTGCCCAGGCTGGTCTCAAACTCCTGGCCTCCAGTGATCCTAGTGCTTTGGCCTTCCAAAGTGCTTGGGGTTACAGGTGTGAGCCACCACACCCAGCCTCAAGGCTCCATTTAGATCCATCTGTGTTTTATGTTGTATTTTTAGTTTTGATTACTTGTGTTGCTCTAATTTTTACCAAGTATTAGGTCACTAAAAGCTTTGCTAAATATAACTGATATCACCTAAGTCAGTGTTGTGCCTCTATAAGGTTTAAATGTATAATGTGTTCCCAGCAGCAATATTTCTCATTACGTGCAGTGATTCTCACGGAGAAAGAAGGGGATTTTGGTGGGTGGTTACTAGGGGCAGCAGTTCTCATACCAACACTCCAGGTTGAGAATGGGTGAGGTCGATGTTCTGAGGCTCTGTGTTACCACTGTATTATTAAGTAGAGCATTTCTTTGATCAGGTGCATACCTTATACATGTTCTAAAATATGTGTGTTGATTATTAAATGTCTCAGTAATACAGATGTCAGCTATGTTTAAGATGTAACCATTTCTTCTCTCTTGGTTCTTGGGCCTGTTCCTGTTTAGCAAATTCTGTAAATGCTTCACAAACCTCTATAAAATGTTTTCCTTTCCATATTTTCCTACCACAACTTCTTTCCAGTTCAGGCCTTTGCTCTCAGCATAATTAAGCCTCCTACTAGTGTCCATTCAGCGTATTCCTTTATGGTCTATTTTTAAATAACCACCAGATCAATATAAATTTCTTCAGGTTAATGCTTACTCTTCAAATATTTCTGCGATTCAAATGAAGACTTTTTATTCTCATCTTTAAGTCCCTTTACAATTAAACAAGAACTTATTATCTCTTTGCTTCCCCTCTAAATTTTTCTTCCTAATGAGATGGTTCCATTGTGTTCCTCACACACATTTTTTATATTTCTGATTAAAAGCCTTCACTCAAGTTCCTAAGATCCTCAAAGTTTTTAAATCTATCATTTTGTCAAGGTCCAAACTAAGTCATACCTCCCAGATAATACATGACTAAATCATCCCAGTCCATTCCCTGAATTTCTGTAGAATTTAATAACTGTAGAATCCACTTGGCATTTGTGTGTTATTATTTACCTTTTTTTAAAATGAGCATCTTTATGGTTTTTTTAGACAGATGGAAAGATCATTGACTAGCACATTGCCTGGCACACTTCCATGTTGATTAAAATGTGTCAGTAATGACACATACACTAACAAAATGCGCTTTTCATGTTTCTTCTGTTTATAATTGATCCATTGTTTAAAAGATAAATACATTTTATACAATACGGAACTTTATAATTTTACTTTCACTTAAATGAAATGTAGTAATACATGATATGATAATTTATGCAATGTCTAGAAATTCAGGCTTAAATTGTTAAATGGTTTAAACATTTTGGGGCAGAGAAGGGAGAAGTTAGCTAATGAAAAGAATCCATTGGTTAAGTTTTGATAAAAAGAAGGATTATTATGTTAAATATCCCTTACTGATCTGTGTTATAAATCTGAACATTCATATGAAATTTCTTGCAGAGCACTTTGCCTGCATTATGGTGTTAGTATAGATATAGATAGAGCCTTTGCTCTGCTGTAAGTTTTATGGACTATCTGGATGATCCAAGTAGGATTTTTGAAAAGTTATTTGATTTTTCTCAATGTGAGAATGCTGGTAATATAGGAAAATATTAATGTGTTTTCTGATATTAAATTCTAGATATCAGCCACTATGGGTTGGTTTTTTAAAAGGATTTTAAAAATCTTTATTAAAATGATATATTACATTACGATGTTTCTTTCATTAAACAACATTTTTTTTAAGCTAACGCAAAAGGTGAATAATTGAACATTTAAAGTGTTGATTAGAGAGGAAAACTGAAAAGCAACAGTAAGTGTGGCACTCCTAAATTTATACTTTGGAAAATCTTCAATTAAAAAGGGTAGTGTTTGAAGTTTTCCCTGCAAGATTAGTAGCTCATTTGTCTTTATTTTTAAATTAGGAAAATATATTGGAGAGAATTCATTTTCACATAGTGCCAAGCAGAGATGCAGACATGTGTACCTCTAAGTCTTGTATCACTCACCAGAAGTTTGCTATGACTCTTTATGAACAGGTGAGATGGCTTTGTTATTTTATTAGATTCTATGTTCATGTAGTATGATTGATGGATTAAACATATGTTTTTACCTATAGTGTGTGTGTCGTAGCTGTGGAGCATCATCAGATCCTCTACCTTTTACAGAGTTTGTGCGGTACATTTCTACAACAGCCCTATGGTAAGAACCTATTAAAGCATATTTACCTAAGATGTTAATAACACATTTAAGCACATTAAGCACTTATTCTATAAAACCATAACATACGTGAATTTCCCCTCTCTGAGACTAATAAATATGCCACCATCAGAGATACTAAATGATACCTCTCTCAATTGGATGTTTGTAATTTGGCCTAAAGTATGTATCACTTAGTGAAATGTGCAAAATACTAGTCAAAATTTATATCCATTTATATTTATAGCAAGTTTTTGGAACTGTGCAGGGGAGGTTAAAAGGACAAACTCAGTCAGTGGTAAACAGAACTGCACGTGATTTCTTCATTTTTGTTAGGACGTTCCCTTTGTAATGGCCACGTGTCCTGTCAGCTCCACTATGTCCCTTTGTGGTGATAACAGAGTAAGCAGAAAAGAAAGAAAAATGTGAACATAATTCTGGAGTTATGACATTTGAGGGCTCAGCATTGACCTTAAATAAAAATTTGCTGTGCTTGCTTGCAGGACTGTCGCCTCCCTTCTCCCCCGCTCTCCCTGTCTGTCCAGGAAACATTAGCTAGTTAAGGATCTGAAACAATCCCTAGACCTTACATAATATAAATAAAGATTGTTTGAACACTTTCCAACAGGTATTTGAGAGTATGAATATATTTGATATGTGGTAAACATTGAATAAGATCATAAATGTTTGCAAAATTTTAATACATAAGATATAACTTGGATGAATAGTTATCAATTAGAATATATCAGTGCAACAATTGATAAATGCCATCAGTATTTTTATCAGTGTGCAAAGTGAATGTCATGTGTTCATCCATTTTATATCATTTAACTTCCTTGCTTTCTTGGGCATAACACTTTATTTCTTAAAGATTATTGAATAATAACCATGTGGTTATTTGGATGTGTTTAGTATCTTTCTTACATCTACAACAGTTGGAAAACTGAAATTTCTAGACTTCAGTCAATTGTAGTTAATTGTCAGTCATGTTTTCAGTTTGTATGAAAAGGAGGATATTGTTTGAACAAGGATAGACTATAAGTTAAAAATTCTAAAATTTTAGCTTTACTTTGAAACTCTTGTATAAAATAACAGTGTTCTGAGGGAGTATCTTAGATATTAAGAATTAGATCCTCATCAATTTCTGCCTGGTCCATACTGCAAGCTGCAGGAATATAGACTTTGAGTTCTAATTCTAATTTCTTTCTTTTTATTGGTATTAAGTGTTGAATACCAGTTACTGGATGCTCATTATGTTCCAGGCTTTATGTAATTATCACTTTTAATCTTAACAAAAGCACTATTTTGTTGTCGAAGAAATAGGTTAATGAGGTTAATCTGCTAAGTGATTAATTAAGATTGAAACCCAGGTCTGTCTGACTTCAAAATTTGTCTGGTTAACTATTACTCTAATGCTGTCAGTTTTGTAAAACCAGTATGTACAGTTTTAATGAGTTTATCAGATTTAGTGCTTTCTAGTATACTTATGAAGTGTTTGGAAGAGTACTTTTAGTTGTTACTGAACACTTGTAGGTTATTTAAACTATTGAACTGTAAAATACATACAGCTCTGTGATAGTTACATTACTGTTAAGTAGAACCAGAACATCTAGGATGGAAACTAGTAAGGGCATTTCAGCTTACATTACATTCCTTTTTGGAAATGTTTGCATAGTTGTTTAAAGGTACTTAATACCTTGATAGGAACAAAAGGCACAGTTCTGGCTTGGATTACTTGAATTGTGACTTCTTCATATAATCAGCAAAGGGCCTTCTAGCTGAAATTGATAACTTTGCTTCTGGGAACTTTGGGCTAGAGAGGGAGCCTTTCCTACAGTTTTGTTCTTGTTAGAGCAGAGTTTAAACTCAAGTTTCCTTATTAAGTTATAGTATAAAAGAAATATTTGCCTTAGAAATACCCCCAGAGAGAGCATCTTACCTTCATGTAGTTGCAAACAAAAATATAACTTTGTGTTATTTTATTCTATACTTGGCCTAATGTTTTTCACCTGCCAAATTTAGTAATTTTTTTACTATATGGAAATATATTTAGTGGCTGATTTTTCAGACACAGTCGTGTTTTAGGCAGAAAAAGTGATGCACATCTGTATTGACAACTTAATATTTTTCTTGTGTAATTTATTAAAGTTTTAAGTTCAAAGGCCAGATTTAGGACTGCTTCTTTTTTTATAGCAATGAAGTTGAAAGAATGGTGGAAAGGCATGAACGCTTTAAACCTGAAATGTTTGCAGAATTGCTACAAGCAGCAAATACGACAGATGACTATAGGAAATGTCCTGTAAGTGTAATTTGGAGAATATTAGAATGCTTCTATGTTTGTAAGTTTGAAAGTAGACATTTAGAAATTGTCATGTAAATATTCTCATACAGAATTTTTAAAAATATTAATTTAGATAACTTTATACCATGTGAGCTATTTATCTTAGCATTGTTTCTTTAAAAACTCTTAATTTTGTGAAGGATTTAAGGTAGCATATATTGAATCTTTTCAAAGTTCTGAAATTTGTCATTTGACTAGAAAGTTTCTTCTTTTTTTCAATGAACACGATAAATTTTATTTTCTCGTCTAACATTGTTAATGACTTAAAGGGTTTTATTTCTGCTTTTCTTTAGGTTGAATTCTTGTTTTAACAGATTTACAAAAATACCAAAGAATTTTTTTGATTTAAACTAAACGTATTTAATCAATAATTAAAACAAATAGCTTGTTAGAAGTCAATTTCTAGTATACTGAAGAAGTAAATTTCAGATATGTGTTAAGTTTGTGATTGTATAATACAAACTATATACAAGGCATTGCCTGTGCTATATTTTTTGATAATTTCAAAACTTGCCTTTTGTGTTTTCTTATAGAGTAACTGTGGCCAAAAAATAAAAATTCGCCGTGTTTTGATGAATTGCCCAGAGATTGTTACAATTGGTTTAGTCTGGGACTCTGAACATTCTGACTTGACAGAAGATGTTGTTCGGAATTTAGCAACACATCTTTATCTTCCTGGGGTATCTTAACCTTTTTTATTCTTTTCTCTTTTATTTTTAAATTCCTCTAAAACATCTTTATGTATTTCGATACTCTTATTTTTGTTTTTCAGAACTAAATTTCTTCCAAAGGGAGATAATACTCAGATGTACTCTAATAAAGATAAAGGATCAAATCAGGCTAACTGGAATGCTTTTCTTGCATAGACTAGGAATGTCTTTCAGTTACAAACTAAACTATCTCATGCCCTTTCCCTCTTTTACTCCATAATGATGATGATAGATTATTTTTTGTATGTATGATCATGATTATAAATATAAATATTAACATTTTTAATCTAGAAATTTTAAGATTTTTAAAATTCATCTACAGCACTGATCTCTTAATATACTTATTACTTTCTTAATGTATTTTGAATTTGTTTATGTTACAATTAAAATTTTTGATGATTATCTTTTAAATAATGTGTTTAATGTGTATTTAAATACATTTAAATATGTGATTTAATCAAGAATTACCAGGAATGTGCAATTTATTTCACATTTTGAGTTTATATGTTAAAATGTCAGTCATATATTTAAGTGCTGTATTACTAAACCAATTTATGGTGAATTCATTTTATTAGACTTAAAGTTCCTATTGATGGATTACAAGTAGTAATTCTGTTAACAGTACAATGTTAGTGGTGCCTTGAGTAATATATTATTGGATTGGGGCAGTAAGCATGAGAGATCTTTTTCATAATGATTCATCAAATTATTGTTCCTCATTTTTTAAAAGATACAGTATTAAATGTATATTACTAATTTTTTAAACAGCTTTTTTATAGAGTTACTGATGAAAATGCCAGAAATAGTGAACTTCACCTTGTTGGTGTGATCTGCTATACCAGCCGGCATTATTGTGCTTTTGCTTTTCATACCAAGAGTTCCAAATGGGTATTTTTTGATGATGCAAATGTGAAAGAGGTAAGGGACACTTTCACTAACTGGAATTATTACTGTGGTTTTTACTTTTTAGGAATAAGTGATAATAATGATACTCAAAATTATATTATGTAAAATAATAGATGAGCATAATGATAACTGTTAGTTTCACAGTTCCTTTTCTTCTTTAAATTCAGTTTATTTTGAAGCTAACTTTCAAACCAGCCCATTTCCAGACTAATAAAAGTTGACTAATGAATGTTAGGTATCATATGTAACTGTCAGTGATCCCTATGTCAGCAATACACAGTTACAGTATATATTTCTTTGCGGATGATTCACAATAGTTTTATATAACTAGTGATGAAAACATGCTAATCTTTTTTTTAATTCAAAATTCAAAATATTACGGGGGTACAAGTGTTTTTGTTTACATGGATCACTTTTGTAATGCTTGAGTCAGGACTATGAGTATGCCCATCACCCAGATAGTGTTCATTGTACTCCTTAGGTAGGTTTTTGCCCATCCTTTCCTTCTTACTCTCCCCTGCTTGATTTCCACTGTGTTTTACTTCCCTCTGTGCACATGTGCTCATCAGTTAGTTCCAATTTAGTAGAACATATGGTGTCTGTTTTTGTATTCCTTAGATACTTCACTTAGGATAATGGTCTCCTTTTCTTCCAGAAGTGGAAAGGAAAAAGGAAAAAAAAATTAATTAAAAGGATAGTGGTCTCCAGTTCCATTCAAATTGTTCCAAGAGGCATTAAGTCATCCTGAGTAGTATTCCATGCTATACATATATCACATTTTGTTAATCCACTCATGAATTGATGGGTACTTGGGTTGATTCCACATCTTTGCAATTGTGAGTTATACTGCTATAAAGTATTACCTTGCTAACGATGGTAAATTATTCCTAGACTGAAGGTTGCTCCAGACCTGACATTAAAAAGCTTAAAATGAAGCCTAACACCCAACAGTGTTAATTCAGTGAAATTTCAATATGCCATTTCAAAATGGCATTCAATAAAAAAAATAGCAAATATGTAAAGAAGTAGGAAATATAACTCATAACCAGAAGAAAAGTTGGTAAAAATAGACGAGAAATGACAGAGATGGAAATATCAGACATGGATGTTAAAACCACTATTTATATATTTCTTAGATAACATTCAATATTTTATTAACCATACGAATAACTGATAAATTAGACTCTGTCAAAACTTGAAACTTTCGCTCTTCAAAGATACTATTAGGAGAAAGAAGTGAGAGGCCATAAGGACTGGGAGAAAATATTTGTCAAACTCATGTCTAATAGTGGCTTTATCCAAAATATTTAAGGAGCTCTAACAATTCAGTAATAAAAAAGACAAACTCAATAAAAAATGGCCAAAAACTTTTGACAGTTTGCCAGTGAAAATACATGAATGGACTTTGAAATGATATTCAATTTTAGCCACAAGGGAAATACAAATTTAATTCACAGTGAGGTTCTAGCACTCACCCATTGTGATAGCCAAAGTTTGAAAGACTGGCCATGACCAAGAGTTGGCAGGATGTGCAACAGCTGGGTCTCTCACATGAGGGTGATGGAACTGTAAAATCGAACAGCTGCTTTAGAAAACAGTCTGCCAGCTTCTTAAGAATTTAAACATACACTTACCAAACAGCTCAGCTTTGTCACTCCTATGAAACACGTCGTCCACATAAAACTTGTACTTGAATATTCGTGGTAGTTTTCTTCATAGCAGCCAAAACTGTCCAACAGCAGGTGAATGGATAAACAAATTGTGTTAGAGCTACACAGTGGATAACAATTGTGTTATAGCTATACAACAATAAAAAGGACTGAAGTATTGGTAGATGCAGTATGTGGACCAAGAAGCGTTATGCTAAGTGAAAGAAGCGAGGCGTAAGTGACTGCATACTCTGATCCGTTTATGTGGAATTCTGGGAAAGGGAAAAACAAAGGTATAGAAAATAGATCAGTGATTTCCAGGGACTGCCAAGGGGGTACAAGGGAAGATTTTGGGGTGAGGATTACATGATTGTATGTATTTGTCAAAACTCACTGACTTACTATAACTGGATAATTTGATGTATCTTAATAAAGCTGTTGGAAAAATTTTGGTATTCGTATTCTAAAATCTATACTTTGCTTGAATTACTTGGACTTGATTGATACAGGAGTTTGTTAAGAAGTTCTGTCTTGAGTCAGTGTGTAGCAACATTTTGGAGTTCCTACTTTGCATCTATGCAGTTTGTCAAAATTGGAGGAACAGTGGGATGTATAAATCACTCTGTGAGATTTTTTTATTTGTTTTTTTTTTTTTTTTTTTTGAAATTGACTCCTCAAGTCTCAGAATCCCAGGTGAGGGGGGTAAACAGCTGAATATATGTAGTCTGAAAAAACTCCTTGAGATTTTTTTTAAAGGCCTCTTCCCTGTAAAAGTATTCTAGAATGTCTTATGGGGTTTTTTTTTGTTTGGTTGGTTGGTTTTGTTGTATAACAACTTTATAGAGGTATAATTTACAAACATTAAAATGCATTCATTTTAAGTGTACAGTTTGGTTTTTGATGAATGTGTTCACCTATGTAAACACCATAATCAGTATACAGAACATGTTCATCACCCCAGAAAAATTGCATCATGCCCCTTTGCTGTCAGTCCCTCCACTCTACCCCAGGCCCAGGAAATCACGGATGTCACTGTAGATTAGTTTTGCCCATTCTACAGTTTTGTATAAATGGTCTCTTACAGTATGTTTCTGGCTTTCTTCCTTTAGCATAAGGTCTTTAAGATTCATTCATGTCATTTGTGTCAGTGCTTCATTTTTATTGTGTTCCATTTCATGGCCATACAACAGTTTTTCCAATTGCCTGTTGAAGTGTGAACAGTCTTGGTGTGAACATATTTTTTTTCCATTGCTCTTAGGTAATACCCACAAGTGGGATTCCTGGGTTGTATGTATGCTAAGTGTATGTTAAACTTCACAAGAAACTATCAAATTGATTTCCAAAGTGAATGTAACCAGTTTACATTTCCTACAAGCAGTGCACAAGAGTTCCTGTTGTTCCACGTTCTGGGCAGCACTTTGTGTTGGTTGTCTTTCATTTTAGCCTGTCCTGGGGATGTATATTACCTCATTGTGCTTTTAATGTGCATTTCCCTTGTTATTGGTTTTGAGCATCTTTTCATGGGCATATTGATCAGATGTTTAGCCAACATTTCATATTGTATTATCTTCTTGTTAATGAATTGTAACAATTTGTTCTGCCTACCCGTCCTTTATTAGGTGTATGTTGCTTTTTTCAATTTCTTACTGGTGTCTTTGTAAGAGCAGAGGTTATTAACTTCGATGAAGTCTATTTTATACTTTTTTTTCCTGTGGTTTGTGTGGTATCCTAAGAAATTTTTGTCTTCCCCAAGGTTATAAAGATTTTCTCTTTTGATTTCTTCTGTAAGTTTCATAGTTTTTATGTGATCTATTCTGAGTTAATTTTTGTGTCTTGTAGGGTGCAGGATTAAAGTTCTTTTTCTCATATGGCTGTTCAGTTATTCTAGCATAATTTGTTGAACAGACGCTTATATTTCTCCATTGAATTGCCTGGAAATCTTTGTCAAAAGTCAATCAACCATGTATATGGAAATCTTCTAAAATTTGATGATTAAGACTTGTTATAGAAAGTCTATAATCTTTTCCCATCAATTTTTTAGATAATATTTAAAAGATTTTTATTTAGACTATTAAATACAATTAATTGTTATATAATATAGTGAACACATGAATTGGTAGCCTCTGAATGTCCTTAATTTTTTTAAAATACAAACTAATTCAGAGTCTCTGACTTTCATATAATATATTGATTACAAGAGGGTTTTTTTTTTTTTAATTTTAATTCACTGTGTTTTTTTTTAAAGGTTGGAACTAGATGGAAAGATGTTGTCTCCAAGTGTCTCCGATGCCACTTTCAGCCACTGCTTTTGTTTTATGCAAACCCGGATGGCACAGCAGTTTCTACTGAAGATGCACTTAGGCAGGTTGTCAGCTGGTCACATTACAAGTCTGTTGCAGAAAAAATGGGTAATTCTTTTCTTTTTTAATTTTTCAGTGTTTTCTATTTAACTGGGAAGATTAATATGTTAGATAAAAAATGAATATTGAGGATAATTTCAAATTCAAGTTTCAGTAAAGTGGAGTTCAGGAAAATGTATTTGTTGTTAGTCTTTAGAAAGGAACCTTTCCTCGTCAGTGGCTTCAGAAGTACCTTCAGGAGTCACCTACAGTTAAGGTCACACAGCACAGAAGAGGCTGTTTGGCTGGTAGCTCTTTCTAGCAGTAAATTTTAAGTGATTTAGTAAACTGGAAAAGTCCAAAGCAGTTAGGCCATTTTTGGATGCATTGCGGAGCATGTAGAAATCCTTAAGCAATGTCAGTCCTCTAAGTTTTAGGTAATTTTGTCTACAGTTAAAAATGTCTGAAACAATGATTCAAACATCTCTTCTACTGATAGGAAGGGAATGATACATGTTTTATCTTTTTAAGGATGTGAAAAGCCCGCAGTTTATAAGTCAGATAATTCAAAAGAAAATGGATTTGGTGATCAGGCAAAACAGAGAGAAAATCAGAAGTTTCAAACCGATAATATTTCATCATTTAATCGGAGCCACATTCAGACAAGTAGAGGAAGAGGACCAGGTATGTGTTTATATTGTCATTTTTACACTGTCTCTGACCAGCTAAGTGTCCTCCTTTCTTCAATTACTGGAGGGTGCTTAACTAGCTTTCCTTGGCCAGGAGAGAAAATAACAAGTAGATAACAAAATATGGTCTTTGATTTCTGTGTTTCTCTGAGAGCTGTAGTTTTCCTGACCAGTTTGATTTGACGAGTTGTGTGAGGTTTTCCATGTGCTCAGAGCTGTGGAAGGCCTTGAGGTAATTGGGACAGTTACCAAAGGAAGCTATAATGTGGCTTTTTCTTCAAGGAGTTTTCACCTTGGAGAAGAAAAACATGAGTTAATAATTTGGCATATACACCAAAATTAAATTTACTATTCATGAATGCAACAGTAGTTCAAAGTTACTATAGCTGTAGTTTGTTCTTAATCTCATTTTTATTCAACTCTCTCTTGTTGTTGTCCTGTGACTTTAATTTTCACAAGCCAACTTCTGTGACTTGGGTCAAAGTGAGACATCACAGTACTGTGTGTAGTTGTGGTTTAGAAATACATGAAATTCTTAATTGTGTGGATGTTCAGGATGATTTTATAAGCAACTTATTTAAATATATATTAATGAAATAATGTCTATCCATAAAAGTAATCCATTCAATCAAGGGTAGTAAGATCCAGAATTAACAATTATCATCCACAAAGAGCTACAATAAAGGCTTTTAAAAATTCTTAATGAAGCTGTAACTGTTTTCCTCTCATGGATTGTTGATACTCTTTAACACATTTTTGTTTTTCAAAAGACACCTACTTTTAAGCCCCAGAACAGTGAATATGTGTTTGAGAACACAAGCATTGGAACCAGACAACTTGGGTTCATATTCTAGTTCAGTACTTACACTGGGACAAGTTTCTAATTTCTCTCTGCCTCAGTTTCCGTACCTGAAATGGAGACAGTAATTATACACACTGCAGAGGTTTAAATGAGTCAGACACGTGGAAAACAGTGACCACTCAGTTACCTTGAGGTCTTATTATTTTAATGGCAGGTCTCTTTTTTTCCTTTGTACTTGCTTTAGGGGCCATACAAGAACTTTTAAAACACAACATCTCCAGTGTCAGGAAAAATCATGTTACATTTTTTTCCCATTAAGGATAAAAATGAGCTCATTGCTTACTTTAATTAATGGTCTATGTTTAATATGTAACATCTTAAAATTTTTATATAGTTCAATTTTTACTTTTGTGGAGCAATTTGAAAAATGATCTGTATTATTGTAAGAATGATTTCTTTTGCAGTTAAATTAAGTCACGTTGATCAAAGGGATAAGATGAAAGACATTTCCAGAGAATGTGCTCTAAAAGCTATTGAACAGAGAAACTTACTTTCTTCACAAAGGAGAGATTTAGAGAAGGGACAAAGAAAAGATTTAGGCCGACATAGAGGTAAGTTAAGAGCTTGTAACATTCATTTAAAAAAGGGCTGCTAAAAATCGTATTTTACAACTGAATTTTATAACTTTAATATAATCTAATATAATTTCTGTGTCTGTATGTTATATTTCTTAGTATGATTTCTTAATATACCACTACTAAATCTAAAAATGTAAAATTTTCCTGGTTCTTATTTAATTCTAGCCTTGGATACTTGGGTTTGTATTTTGATGTTTTAAACTTTATTTGTAGATGTAATTCACTCATATGGTATATTCAAATAATTAAGGAAGGTTATAAAATTAAGTGAGAAGAGCTTCCTTTCCAGCTATCCCTGACCTTTCCTCTGTTCACTGTTAAAAGTTTACAGTCCATATAAGCATGTTTTACTTTTTAGGGTTTAATTCTCTTTTCTTTATGGACATAGCATAATTTAACTGTTACCGAGCAGCTTTAAAGAATGATTTAAGATTTTTGCCGGAGCGACATCCTTTCACATATACCTTCGAATGTTTTTTGTTTATAGGCATAGCATAAAATTCTTTTAGAGGAATTGCTGGGATAGGGTATGTTAATTTTAATTTTGACTGATGTGACTCAGTTGCCTTCCTGAAATACTGAACCAGTCAGCACTCCCATGAACAGCGGTGGGATGTCTATTTCTTCACACTCTCAGCAATGGATTTAACAAACTTAAATCTTTATCAATATGAGAGTTGGAAAATATTTTATTTTTTATGATTTTTGTTAATTCTGAGTAAGATAGAATGCTTATTTTAAAAAACCACTTTAAGTATATTATGAAATTATTTTTTCAAAGTTCTTCTATACCTTTATTAATGCCTTCTCATTAAGCATAAATAGGGACTGAAAATAGTCTCAAAACAGTATATGATATAGTTTACTTTTAATTATTACTTAATCTAAAACTGCTTAACATTTCTTCTCAAGTAAGGTATTTGGCTTGTGACTGAAAAGTGGCTCTGAGGAATAGTTAATTTGTTTTTTTTTTATTTTGGTTTGTTTTTAAGATTTGGTTGAAGAAGACACTTCACATTTCCGGTCTGGGTCCCCTCCTGCCATAAATGGCTTGAGACAACATGCGAATCCACATGTATATCGCAGTCAAGGAAAAGGACCATGTAAACATGACCGAGTTACCTGTCAGAGTAGAACTTCTGCACAAATAATAAGTTCAAGTAAAGCCCAGGTTCCTGCTCTGGGAGAGAAGACAACTGGCAAAGTTAAGAGTGACTGTGGCACTGGATACGAAACCGACAGCAGCCAAGATTCTAGGGATAAAGGAAGCAGCTGTAATAGCAGTAAAAGCCGGAACCGAGGTTGGAAACCTATGAGAGAAACGTTAAATGTTGATAGTGTTTTTAGTGAAAGTGAAAAAAGACAGCATAGTCCGAGACATAAACCAAATGTCAGTAACAAACCTAAATGTAGCAAAGATCAGAATTTTAATAATTGGCCAAAAGAGAATCCAAAGCAAAAAGGTTTAATGACCATATATGAAGATGAAACGAAGCAGGAAACAGGAAGCGGAAGTTCCCTTGAATCTAATGGAAAAGGAGCAGAGAAAAATAAAGGAATCATGGAGAGTCAAGTTCATGGTGATAACTGGCAGATGCAGAGGACTGAGTCTGGCTACGAAAGCAGCGATCATATCAGTAATGGATCTGCTAATTTGGACTCACCTGTCATTGATGGAAATGGTGCAGGAACGGATATCAGTGGTGTTAAAGAAACAGTATTCTTCAGGTAATATATAAGTTGAATAAATGATTTTCCACGCACCATCCTTTCTTCTTAATTATTTGAAGTAAAATTCTTAAAATTTGGGTTAAGTATAATGGAAATAGCATGAGCTTAGCATAAAGAAACCTGAGTTATTGCAATTTATTTAATATTTCAGATTTCTGTTTTTAATAGTTAATTCCAAAAATAACAACTGTTTATTTTTAGAAAATTTGGAAAGTGCAGAAATCTGTGACCATTGTCATCAGCGTCAACTACTGATGTGTACTACAGGTTTTAAAGCATAGACTTAAGTTGGTTTCATCTCAGTCATTAAGCTGATTGTTTAATTCTTCAATCTATTTTAATTCAGAATTGGGGCTATTTTCTACTGTCAGTTCCATAGAAGAGATGTTTTCCTTTTAGCAAATATAAAAGAATTCAGACAAATAACTAAGTTTGTGTTCAGTTCATTAATTCTAAATACATTTATTATGGTACTGTTAGCAGTACATTATTTCTGTGGTGTTTTTTTTTTTTGTTTGTTTGTTTGTTTGTTTATGAGATAGAATCTCACTCTGTTGCCCGGGCTAGAGTGCCGTGACGTCAGCCTAGCTCACAGCAACCTCAAACTCCTGGGCTCAAGCGATCCTCCTGCCTCAGCCTCCTGAGTGGCTGGGACTACAGGCTTGTGCCACTCTGCCGGGCTAGGTTTTTTTTGTATTTTTTTTAGTTGTTTGGCTAATTTCTTTATATTTATAGTAGAGACGGTGTCTCGCTCTTGCTCAGGCTGGTCTTGAACTCCTGAGCTCAAATGATCCTCCACCTTGGCCTCCCAGAGTGCTAGGATTATAGGCATGAGCCACCACACCCGGCCTGTTAACAGCACATTAACACTTCTCTATGTAACCTCGGAAAGGTGCCCACAGCTTAGTGGCTGATTTCTATGGTCAGTCTAACCAGATTTTCTGCTTGTAATTCTTCTAAAACATTAATTTGGTATTAGCTGGTATGTGACCACATTTGTTATTAAAGAGTTGATTTGCAAAAATCAACTGCTCATGTTTTATTAAAATAATTGTTTCAATAAGGACTTGAGGAGGCATTTTTTACTTGACAGAGTAATTTCATAGCCCTCCTTAGAAAGGGATAGCCTGGGGTAGTAGAAAGATCAGAACTTTGTAACCAGATAGATGTGAATTTAATTATTGGGCAAATTAATTTGACTTTTGCAGCCTTACTCTCCTATTATAAAATGAGGATAACTACTTTTAATTGTTGTGAGATGTATATTAAATAATGTACATTAATCCCTCCCACTGTGTGCACTTGGCATACAATAATTGTTTAACAAATTTTTTTTTCTTTTTGTTAGGATAACTAAGATAATCTGTGTTTGATATGTGTTTTGCATTATTTTCTAGTGACCAGATTAAGACAAACAACCTAAATAATGAAGGCGTGGACTGTACATCCCTTCAGAGCAAAAACCATTTAGAAGGTAGGAAGTTCGTGTAAACATGTTGTAATAGTGGCAGTAAAGAATAAATTGCAGTAATTTGTTTCCTGTTGTGATATACCTAAGACAAAATCCTATATAGATGGCTATAAAATTATTTTAAAATAACTTTAAAATGTAAACAAATTTTGTTATAAGATTAATGTATCATATTTTAATAAAATATATGTACAAAGAAGGAAATCATTCTTTTTTGCATATATATTATCTACGCATGCTGTATTTTTCACATCTGCACAAAGTTAATATTGATTTTGTATCTCACTTTTTATGTAAGTAAATACTGCTTTTGAAGTTTGCAGCCTTTTTGAATGTGCTTTTAGAATATGTCTTTAATGTTATAGTATTAATAGCATTAGATTGCTTACCTTTTCTATTTAGATGATGAAATCTTTGAGTCACTTTTTTCCCCCATTAGCAGCTTGCATTTTAATTTTGTATACTAGAGACCCTTGAACAATGATTTGGGATTCAAGCAGGCAGGAATATCTGTCTACCTATGGCAGCTAAACACTTAACTTTTACTTAAGAGAAGGTACATTTCTGTATTTGCAAAGAAAAAGGCCATGATCTGATTGTTTAGAAACTGTGATCCATAGAATATTGGTCTTTCCGACCACCCCCACCACTTTTTAAATAATGTACGTGTGAGATTGGTACACAAAGAGATCGGTAAGTTTTTCTTTGAGATAAGAGTAAGGAAGGTAAGAGTGGTCCTGTTACTACTGATAAAGTTTCTGAATAATGAGGAGGGAAGTTGGGAGAGTTCATGCTTAAAGGCTTTTAAAGGCTGGGAAGAGCTAAGAGAAAAGGAGGAACTGTATCAGTCAGGATGGGCTAGGTTCTAGGTTACACAATGGTAATAACTTCAAAATCTCAATGTGTTAACACAAGTTTGTTTCTTGCTCACAATACATGTCCAGTGGAGGTCAGTGTGGAGTCTCAGGAACCACTCAGGGCCCCAAGCTGATGGGGTAGGGTGAGACGGGGGAGGTGAAGGAAGATACAACATGGAGAATCACCCGCAAGCTCTTAGAACTTCAAACTAAAAGTAACATAAGCATTTCCAGTTACATCTCATTGGCCCCGACAAGTCTTCTAACCAGGCCTAATTTTGAAGAGGGTAGAAAAGTGCAGTTTTACAGGTGCCCGGAAAGCAGTCGAAGTATGTGTGAACAGCCTTGATGATTACCGTGGGAATTAAGAACAAATAGACTGATAAACAGCCTTCTGGAAAAGTTCCGTTTGGAAACAAAAACTATATAATGGTGTGGGAGGATTGTAGGTGGTTTGTTAGCAACACAGAAGCAAAGAAAATTAGATGTTTGAATGCATACAGGATTTAGGATTGTTGTGGGGAGCATATACCTGAAGGATTTAGGGGAGAGGGGTCAAGGAAGACGATGAGCAAAGGGATTATTGATATTGCAATCAAAGACAATGTGTTCAAATATGAGAATTCAAAGGAATAGAAGGGATATAATTTTTCACAATAAAAGATAGCCATGAACAGCAAATTTTAAAGTTTTTTAGTGTTCATCGTCCTTAAGGCTTTCGTGGAGTTTATTTTTCAGGTTGCACACATTGAATGTGATTAAATGTTAAATTATTTTGTTTTCATCAAATGGCATAATATCAGAAGGAAACACTTATATTAAGGAAATAACCTTCCTTTCCCATATTAGAATGTCTCGCCTGATAAAATCTGATAAAAGTCTGGTAACCAAGTATTGCAGGAAACAGTAAAAGGTTGGCCAGAAATCACAGCAGAAGTCAGTGAGATTAAACAATAACTGCAAGTTCAGTACTCTTTACAAATGATGCTTGCTTCCTGATAGTTACAAAAACACAAGGTCATAGAGATTTTGATGGTCAAGAGTGCATTGCTGCAAGAGCTTTGCAGTGGGTTTCCCCACTTAATATGACAGAATGTCTATGTAATACACTTAAAAATCTTGTTTATTGTGGTGAAATATACATAACAAAATTTACCATTCTATTTTTAAGTATATAGTTTAGTGTCATTAAGTGTACATTCACATTGTTATGCAATCATCACCATCATCCAGCCCAGAACATTTTTATCTTCTTAAACTGAAATTCTCTACCCATTAAAGAACAACTCCCCACTCTCTCCTCCCACCAGCCCCTGGCAACCACCATTCTACCTTCTGTCTCTGAATTTGAGTACTTCATAAAGGTGGAATTAAACAATATTTGTCCTTTTGTGTCTGGGTTATTTTACTTAATCTAGTGACCTGAAGGTTCATCCATGTTGTAGCATATGGATGTTAATCCATGTTATTGGATAATACGAATGTGTCCATGTTATTCCTTTTTAAGACTCAATGATATTCTATTGTATGATATACCACATCTTGTTTATCCATTCGTCGGTTGATGGACATTTGGGTTGTTATGCTTTTTGTCTGTTGTGAATAATGCTGCTGTGAACATTGGTGTGCAGTGTTTAAGTCCCTGACTTCAATTCTTTTGAGTATGTACCCAAAAGTGCAATTGCTGGATCCTATGGTACAGTTCTATGTTTAATTTTTTGAGGAATTGCCATACTGTTTTTCATGGCAGCTGCCCCATTTTACATTCCCACCAGCAGTGCGCAAGGGTTCCATTTTCTCCATATGCTTATCAGTGCTTGTTATTTTCTTTTTTTTTTTTAATATCTTATTGTTTTATGTAACCCACTCTTAACTAAATAAATTACACAGTTTTAAAGTTATTTTTTATTTAATAAACTTCAGAGCCTACCATTATTTTCTAAGCCAGTCTTTGACTTGAAAACTTCTGTTCATGTTGTGTTGCACCTTGTAGAGTCTGTGTGTGTGTGTATTCCTCTGCTCCAGTCTAGGACTGAGGATATGTGGAAAAGCAATACAGGAATTATTCCCCAAATTATAAACTTGCCTTGCATGGTCCCTGCCCCCAAGGCACAATTTAGTTTAATTCTGTGACTGTGTATGATATTCTTGGTTCTCTTCCATTTTTCATTTATAAAATGAGGGCACAGTTACATTATTAACCTGTAGAATCATTTTTCTGTCAATAGCTAAAAGACTTAAAAAGTTAAGGATCTTCAAAATTTTTTTTATTTTCATATTTTGTTTGACATATAAATCCTTTTTAAAATCAGTCTATGCTAGTATATTTAATGGCAGAGAACCAAAATTTTTAATAATGCCATTATAGTTACTTTTTTTCCATTAATAGAGATAACTATATAGGTTCATCTTCTCTATCATTATAGGTTCTGCAGAAATCCATCTCTGCTCTGCCTAAAGCCATTATTTGGGCACAGTGTTGAAATTGCCACAATGCCTCTTGTAATGTTTTAGCCTCTCATTTAAAATGGAATTCTAATGGGAGGAATTGCAAATGCCCTTACATTGCATTCAAGATGGAAGAAATGATATGTTCAAAATCATGTGGTCAGGAGAAGGCATCACATATTTGAAGAATACAAATAGATTGGTATGTGCAATGCTGGAGTGCACACATGGAAATCATGAGATGATGGCAAGAGGGATAGGTAGAGGCCAGATCATGATGAAACTGTGAGATAGGGATGTATACATATGTTATTTTTTTGAGACAAGGTCTTGGTCTGTTGCCTGAGCTAGAGCATAGTGGGGTCATCATAGCTCACTGCAACCTCAAAGTCCTGGGTACAAGTGATCCTGCTGCCTCAGCCTCCCATGTAACTGAGACTGCAGGTGTACACCACCATGCCCGGATAATTTTTCTGGTTTTTTTGTAGAGATGGGATCTCGCTATGCTGCTCAGGCTGTTTTGTGCTATTTTTTAATCATTATAGAAAGTGTAAAGGCAACAAAGGACAAGGAGAGAGTGACCTGCTCCAACTTGCATTTTAGAAAAGATTGGAGGCAGTGTAGAGGGTAAATTTGGAGTAGTGGGAGAAAAATTAAATGGCTTTTGTGATAGCCTAGGAGAGAAAAGATGAGGGCATACACTAAGGCAATACCAATGTCAAGAAAGAAGATTTGAGAGACTCTAAGCACATGTAGGCAGAAGAATCACTTGGCTTTTGTGGCAGATGTACAGAGTGAGGGAAGGAGAGGAAGCCAGGATAGATGTATTTGGGACTGATATAACTAGATACACCATACCAAAATGAGAAGAAGAAACAGTTTTTGGGGGGTGTGGAGGGATACCAGGTTTATTTTTGAATTATTGAGTTTATCATCTAGGTGAACAAGATTAATTAGGCACATAGGAACATAAGTCTAGGACTCAGGAAAGATGTATTTGGTCACCATCAGCATATATGGGAATTGAATGCCATAGACGAACAAGACCATTCAGGAAAATTGGAAATTGAAGGGCAAAACATCGACAAAGTAAGGAACATGGGGTTTGCTGAGGAAGAGAGGTGAGGTAAGGCTAGAGAGAGGGAGCAGTTGTGGAAAGGTACGACAAGGGGTAGCTAGAAAGGTATGAGCAAATGCAGGAGAGGGGCTACCCAGGAAAACCAGATGATGGAGAGCTTTAGGGGAAGAGCAGCTACAGATTAAGCAAAATAAGGATTAAAAAATACCAGTTTGATTTAGTTTGTAGTCATCAGTGGTAGAGTAAAAGCAGTGTTAGAGGAACATTAGAAATAGAAGCAAGATAGAGGTAGAGCTGAAGTATTTAGAGGTAAAGTATGTTTGGAAGTAAATGATGTTTGTAACTTAGATGGTTCAGGAAAAAAATCAGTATGATGTTTGTAACTTACTCTCAAATGGTTCAGAAAGAAAAACCTATTATTAAAATGTTAATAGTAGGTAAATCTAGAGAAAGGATATACAGGTATGCTTTGTACTATTTTTAATCTTTCAAACTTTTTGAACTTTTCAAAATTATTTCCAAATAAAAAGTTACAAAAAAGATTACAATAAAGAGTAAATAAAAGAAGTAAAGAAATGAATTTTATTTGTCAAAACTTTTGCTGTGAATAGCAATGAGGTGTTACCTAGATGAGAAAATGAAACTAAGAGCTTAGTTTTGGCTTTGTATTGTTTTTTAAAATGGAGATGCTTGAGCATTTATATTGCAGAAGATAAGGAACTTAATGATTTATAGAGGGAGAGAAAAGTGTAAAGAATAGGACAGAATAATACTTGATAGGTAAGACCCTTGAGGTAGCATGAGAAGAAAACAGAGAAGGTGGAGAGACAGGATTTGAACTGAAAAATAATGGCAGCTTTTCTGCAATGAGAGAGACGGAAATGAGCACAGGTGTGGATTGGTGTGTGTTTGTGTTTGGTGGCACAGTTGAAGTAGTTATTCCTAACGGACTTTTCTATGAGGTAAGGTTATCTACTGAGATGAATATGTAGGCTAGGATTTTTACAGGTCTTAACAATTCATAAAGCAATTATTAGGTCTTTCCGAAACTTCTGCCATTTGCCTTTGGAGTCTGCAATACTTTGCTGAATCTCAGTTGATCCTAGAAGTCAGGAGCAGTTCATGCCTAGAGTCCTGATCTTGTAAATGACAAATAAGAGTGAAAGAAGTTAATCAGTGATCAAAAAAAATTGTTAATTCTCTTATTTCTTATTATACAAAAAGTCTATACCTCCACATTCTTAAATATACTATCGTTAATATTGTTAAATCCTAGCATTAGTAAGTGATTTTATTTAAGAGTTTATGCAAATTTTTTCTAGGATGTTTTTGCCAAACTGAAGAGTTTGTTTATTCAAAATAAATACATTAGAAAGTGTATTTAGAGAAAGAGGCACTTTTATCAGTCGATTTTCTTTCTATGCACTTTAAATTCTCTTAAGAGTTTCACAGACTGATAACACGTAATTTCTTTTCTGTTGCTATGGCCCAGTGACAGCAACAAATGGCTATGTGTGTATTTTTTAAAACATATTTATAGGCCAGGCGTGGTGGCTCACATCTGTAATCCTAGCACTCTAGGAAGCTGAGGCGGGAGATCGCTCAAGATCAGGAGTTCGAAACCAGCCTGAACAAGAGCGAGACCCTGTCTCTACTAAAAATAGAAAGAAATTAATTGGCCAACTAAAAATATGTAGAAAAAATAGCTGGGCATGGCATTGGCGCATGCCTGTAGTCCCAGCTACTCGGGAGGCTGAGGCAGAATGATTGCTTGAGCCCAGGAATTTGAGGTTGCTGTGAGCTAGGCTGATGCCACGGCACTCTAGCCCAGGCAACAGAGTGAGATTCTGTCTCAAAAAAAAAAAAAAAAAAAAAATTTTATAAACTTTCAGGACTGAAATTTAATTTGTAGCAAAATAGCAATATTTGTTTTTCCTTTAAATTATAATCCCAGTGAGAAAAGAAGTTACTGATTCCTGCCTTTTTATTTTGTGACATCCCAAAATTTAGGTATCTGATAGTATAGATTATTATAAAGTATCTCCCTCCTCCTTTTAATATATGGTAAATTTAGCCAGAAATATTTATCCAAAGTTCTGTGATTATTCTGACATATTCCAATTTCATTTAAATGTACTTTTACTATAAATTAGGTCATTGATTAAATTATTTCTTTTGAATGGTTAGGGTTCATAGTTGTAGTATTGCCAATATATTCTGGAATCTCACTATGCAAAAGTAAGATCACATTGTCTAGACCAGCAGTCTGGTTTTATTGCTGTATAAATCTCTTTTAAACCTAGGTCATTTTTTCAAATGAAATATGTATTTTGATTTCCTTAGTATTTTGTTTTGCATTTATTTGGATACAGTATCAAAATTAGTATTATGAAAGCTTCTTGCCTTGACATTGAGGCTTTTTCTGTGCCAAGTGTTAAAATCAAACTATTTTAGATTAGCAAATAACTTGGAGCCAGGATCCCCGTAAAGACACATGGATGTCTGTGTCAGCAGAAGAGAAAAATAGCACATCTATTTTTAAATTAGTTAGAATTCTGAAGTCAAACCACTTGGTTGAATGCCTGCCGCAGTGATATTACAATTTCAAACATGTTTATAAAACCTCTGCTGCCTCCTGCTGTCTATTGTGTGGAAACTGTAATAAAAGTAAAGAATTATTCAAGAATTAAATACTTAACTTTTTTATTATTTGTGAATATTAAACTTGAAATTATGAATAAGCTAAGAAATAAACATAATTTCAACTTAAAAATTATTCAAGCTTTAAGCATTGAAAAATTATTGAGTTTTTTTTTGATAATACTTATTACATTTCTTTTTTCAAATCACAAAATAGGTGTTGGAGAGAGTGATAAAGTTTCTGAGCCTAAGGCAGTGTGTCAGGCTTACCCACAACTGTTTTCTTAAGCGTGAAAAGTTACATATTCCTTCTAGAGAGACTCTCTGGGATAAATTTTACTGCCTTTGTAAGGTTTTATTAGTGTGGCACTTGCAGACTTGAGATGGGGGGAGGGAAAGATAAGATTTGTCTCAATTCACGCTTATCTGTTCCTGGATCAGGGAGTTGGGAACGTGGTGGGAATGGTGGGTGATTTACAAGAAGAAAACAGTATGTTTTTCATGCAGTTGTTCATTCTGCAGGTGAATGTCTTCTAGACACTGTGCTAGATACTGTGCTAGACTCTTGAGAAATAGTAACAAAAAGGCACATATCATATGATCAAGGAGCTTGCTGCAATTTGGTGTAAGTCAGAGTGTTAAATCTTAAACAGATGAGGTGACTTGTAGTTCCCCTCATTCTACCATCTTAGATTTACTTACTATGTGAGCCATATGACATATAGGATATTAAATTCTCATGTATATTACATGACTCTGGGAAATTGCTTCCAAGATTTAACTTACAGAGCCTGATCATAATCAAATATAGATTGTTTTCATAGGGTAAATTTTTATATGTTTTGATCAAGTGTGGATTCCAGTTGAATTTTGAGTGACAGTGTGGTTTTTAAAAATGTACCCAGAAGATCAATTTAGGGATTAAAGAAGCATCTAAGACAGAGTTCTATTTTATTGTTTAAAAAATAAAGTCACTGCTTTGATAACTTTGATTTTGTATTCTTTTGTTTTCTTTGTGGTCTTCAGTTCATAGATTCGGTGTACAGTAGATTAGAAGTGGAGAATGAGAGGAGACAGAGCAAATGAACATGATGAAAAGGGCCACTGAATATATGGTGGCCTGCAGGAAACGTCCTAGAAATGTTACAGAAGTTACGACAGTATTTCAGTATCTTCTGTGGGCATCAGCATGTTAAAACATGTCATGTTATTTCATGCTCAAACTAATGGCCTAGTTCCCTCGGAAGGAGATTTAATATAAATGACTTTGTGTATGGATGGCCTGTGCAAAGGAGAGCCTGCAGGGCATGGTAGGAGCACACGCGAGTGCTTGGGAGCTAGCCATGGGTTGGTTTGAATACTGCTGCTTACCAGCTGTATAGCGTTGGTTAGGTCATTTAACTTCCCTGAGCCTCAATCTCCTGGAGTGTAGAAATGGCGATTGTTTCATGGAATAGTTGTAACTGAGGCTTTAAAGGATTAAATGTTATCAACTAGAACAGCAGTCTTCAAACTTTTTGGCCTCAGGGTATCTTTATACTCTTAAAAAAGGATTGATGACCTCAAAGAGCTTTTGTTAATATCACCAGAGATAATAGCAGGAATTCTTTGTAAGTATTGGGAAGTTGAAGAACTTATGTTGGTGGATTCAAGTTTTCCAGAATTCTCACTTTCATTTAAGAGCTTGAATTTTATCATTGGCAATAAAGATACCAGTGTTTTCCCATGAAGTGACAGGTTCACTTCTTTTTATTTTCAAGAAAATTTCTGTCAGTACCTAAGTCCAAATGACCAAAATTTATCCATCATCTTTTCAGGTAAAAATAGTGATGCATGATAAAACCAGCTAAATTCAACTGATAAACTATAAATGCTTTTTTATGAAACAACTGTCATACTTGATATGCAGCAAAAGTGCTTCATGCACACAGAATAGTAAAAATATGTGTAAATCAAGTAAATTAACAAATAATTTTTGCTGCTTCATCAAGCATTAAGTGAAACTGGCTTTTTTTTTAAAAAAAGAAACCACAACTGTGCGGCAATGAAGAATACAGTTACTGTAGTACAGTTTGGTGTCGTTGCCTGGAATTATGCTAGTGGTTTTACCCTTCATTGTTTTTGCACCATCAGTGTAAATGTCAACATAGTCAAAAAGAAAAATAACATCTTAGTATTATTATGAAAATAGTCTAATTTCATATACACCCTGAAAGGGTCTTAGAGACCTGCAGGGTTCTGTGGTCACACTTTGAGAACTGCTGAATTCGAATAATATAAGACTTGGTACGTATTGGGTGTTCCATAAATTTTAGCTATTGTATGAATGCATAACTAACATAACTCTATACAGTTTTCTAGTTTTCCTTTCTATTTATAAGATGAGTAGGTGATATGGTGTTCACAAAGTAATTAACTCCAAAGATACTTCTGTGCTTTGTTCTTAAGATTGTTCTGTCTCTATACTGGTGCCCAGGTTCCTTGTGCCTTTAGCAAAGGAAAAAGCTCCCTGCAGACCTTCAGGTTCTCAGATATAAAACACTTGCTCTCCCATAAGAGGGTATCAAAAACTGGGATGGTCTTCGGTAAATTTCTGTATAAATCCAAATGTCTTAGTTCCCTTTTCTTCATCTTTACCCTGTAAACAAGTTTTAGCCTTCAGGGGTTTGTTTGTTCAGTTGGGCCTACTTTATCTATAGTCCAGAATTGATTTTATTTAGAGGTATTAAAGATTAGAGGGCAATAGCCATTTTTTATTAGAGCTGTTTGGTTAAGATAATATTTTGTAGAGAGAAATCCAAATGTAGATGTTTTCCTCTGAACATCAATATTGTTAAAGGCTGTCAGTTAACTCTCTCAGAATCACTGCTTAGAGAGAAAAGAAGCAGACCAATATGGTACCATATTGGCCTTTAGGCCTTAATCCTAGCTAACTATAGTTAAGGAAAAAAAAAAAAGAGAGAGAAAATGGTTAATTTAGAATCTGAGATCTTACTATGTGCCAGGCTTGGAAGTAACAAGAGTCACATTGTAAATTAGTATAACTTTTTTCATAATACTGTTAAATTTAAAAACTATTTGGTGCCCGTTACATGTCTGAACTGGAGATGAGTAATAATTATAAGGAGACAATATGGCATCATGGTTAAGAACACTGACTCATACAAATCTAGTTCTGCATTTGCTAGCTATATAACCAACTTAACCTTTCTAAGCCTCTGTTTCCTGTCTGTAAAATAAAGATGATAGTAATTTCTTCATAAGGTTCTTACAACTTGAGTTAGCAGTCAATAAATGATAGCTAATTAGTAGTGGTATAATACTTTATATGCTGTCATAATAACTTCCCACCCATTTTAATTTACTTGAAGTTCCTAATATTCCTATGAGGTAGGTAAAAAGGATTATCATCTCATTGTATAAATGAGAAAACAGATTGTGAGGGGTTAAGAGGCTTGCTTACCAACCCACAATTAGTTAGTGCAAACTTCAACCCAAGCCATCTATCTTCAAATACTGGATTTTTTCATCATAACATGGTGTCAGTGAAGATCATGTCTCATGTAACAGGGGAGACACACAGTTCCACGTGACCCAGCAGGAATAGCACTATGCTGGCATTGCTGACACCCTCAAGTGATGATAAACTAAAGAAAGAGCCATGAATTTTGTATAAAGGGTTCAAAAAAGAGCTGTTATTTTAAGTCTTGAAGAATTCATTTTTGTTTGTTTTTTAATTGAAAGAGAATTATCTATTTATAGAAAACTTTGTATTTAGAGAAGTATAAATGGAATAAATTCTATAAGATCATTTAAGTAATTTTTTTTCCCTCTCCACTACAGGCTTTAGAAAAGAACTCAGAAGCTTGGAAGCAGGCTATAAACCTCATGAGTTCCACCCAGAATCACATCTCCAGATAAAAAATCATTTGATAAAAAGGTAATCATAGATATTTGGAAATAAAAACCTTTTCCCTAAATGCATGTATCATGGGAACTCTTTATTAGAAGGGCGTAAGTAGTGGGTCTACAGTGTTATGATGCCTACTCATTGGGGATCAGCAGTAGGATGTGGACCTAAGGATAGAGGCCCACAAAGTGCCAAGTGCAATAGTTGATTATCTGTTTTGCATTCTTACAAGGTAGGTAGTATTTTAAAAAAGGAAGACATTTGAGGCTTAAATTAAGTAATGTGTCCCAAGGAATGGAGCTAAGATTTTATTATAGCTCCGTCTACCTAGCAAAGCCTCAACTCTTTTTAACCATTCTATTCTAATTCAATTCCATGTAATTTATATTAAAAAATAATTTGCAATGTGATACCATTTATCTTTACCTTAGAAGATCATTATTAGAGGTAATCTTGATTAAATTATTTTAAATTAGTATACTGTCCTTATAGCATTATATATCAAAATTCAAATATTTCCACCTCTGTTGCCTTTGAACTTCGGAATTTTGGTGGGAAGGTGTTTGGGAGTACTGAATTCTTTGGTTGTAGTATTTTCCTTAAGTTCTATGCTATATTTTAATACAAACAAATGTAATTTCAGTGTTTTTACATTGAAATGAGCTTTTAAAATTACATCTCTAATTATTAGAAATATGATTTTGGTAATGATGGATGTTTCTGGTAAGCGTTCATGTGTTCTGGCATGAAGATTTTTGGATTCAGAGAAAGTTGAAATTGTTAATGGTTGCAAATATCTTCCCCTTTCTGTTATGTTAAAAAAATTAATATAAACCATATATTGGGAAAATCAAAGTACAGGACAAATGTTTATTTTTCCCCACTTTCACATATTTGCATACAATGTTTCAGCTTTGTTTTTATTTCATATTTTAGGTCACATACATGTGAAACCAATGGCAAGTTATTTACTTCCTCCAGTCCACAAACACTCAAGGACCATACTACAAGAGAGCATATCCACCAGTCAGATGAACAGAAACTTGAAAAACCAAATGAATGCAGATTTTCTGAGCGGCTGAGCATAGAAAATTCTGAGAGACGAGGTTTGCCTTTTCATGGTGATAACTCTGCTTCTGGGAAGAGAGTGAACAGTAATGAATTAGTCTCACCATCTTCACTGTGCTCTTCACACATGAGAACTGTTGGGTTAAAGCCAGAAAGTGCTCCCCTCATCCAGCAACAAAATATAGAACAATGTTACTCTGCAAACTCTCTATCCAGGGAACATACAATTCAGTCAACCTGCAGATCTGATGGTTGTCAGATGCCAAAACTCTTTTGCCAGAATCCACCACCCCCTTTGCCACCAAAGAAATATGCTATAACCAGTGTGCCACAGTCAGAGAAAAATGAATCTTCACTTGATGTCAATCTTACAGAGGTGTCTAAAGCTAATTCTACTAGTCTTCCGAAGCACAGTTTGAGTTCAGCTTCAGAATCAAGTTTAGAAGGGAGTACGTATATGAATGACAAAAGACAGAAGGAAACGTTTCAAGTGAAAGAATATGTTTGCAACACATCAGACTACCCGTCCAACTCTTCAACTGATTTTCAGGCAAACTCAGGTGCAGTTGATGCGTTTTGCCAACCAGAACTAGACTCTGGTTCTACATGTCCAAGTGAAACAGTTTCATTAACTACCTATTTTTCAGTTGATAGCTGCATGACTGATACATACAGATTGAAATACCATCAGAGGCCCAAGCTCTGTTTTCCAGAAAGTGGTGGCTTTTGTAATGATAATTCACCATCTCAGAGTGAAAGACGGCTAGGACCTGTGTTACATAATAGTCTCGATTCAAGCTGCCCTTCCGAGCAAAGATGTAAACCTAGCATACATTGTAATAGATAAGTGACAAAATTGGCGAGCTTACACTTCTCAGAGGCCATTTAAATATAACAGGAACCTACTGACCAAACCTGGTGATACATAAACTCAAAACCCATGGCATTTTTAAAGTCATTAATCATTTTATATATATATGTGTGTGTGTGTATAATTTATACAAAGCTTTATGATCAATTTATTGGATATTTTAGAAATTCCCTTTGAATAGTCTTGGCATGCCTTGAAAAATAGAAAATTGGGGTATATAACAATTCATTTGCCATATGCTACAGTTGAATAAAAATTAAATTTGTCCCTCTATCGTGTGGCTACTACCAGTATTAAACTAACCAGTACTTATGTGTGTAGATTGTAAACTGTGCTAATGGAAAAATACCAAGTGATACATAGTTCATCTTGTCAAAGAAGTACTTGGTTTATGAAGAAGCACTTTCTCATGGGTAACCAAAAGCGGGCTTCACCCATTTGTTTTTGACTTCTGTGATAGTCTACTACATACGATCCCTTTAAGTGTCTTAAAAAAAAATTGATAGCATTAAAAAAATGCCTTAATGATTACAGTTTTTAAATTAAATTTTCAAAGTCAGACAGAACTTAACTTTGCTCTTAGATCTTTTATCTTCAGAATAGCTAATATAAATTAGGCCTTTGACTATATTATATGTATTCATAAATACTATTTCAGCTATGTAAGCTGAAGAGTTAAAATACTTAAACTTTAGTATATTTATTTATCTTGTTACATTTTTTTAAACTTTTATATGAAATGTGAATGGTCTTTATTTTGGTTTGGTTATGTTGGGCTGCTAATAACCAGTGTTCGGAATTAACCTAAGGCCCTCTTATTGAGAATGTCACTGTAACTGCCTACATATTCTCTGCTATACTCTTGTTAACCCATTTTACTGATTTTCACATTCTTGAATCTGAAGATCTATTTAGGTTTCCAGATTAAATTTCTGCCTTTCATATAGAAGGTTTAATTTTAATGAGATGTTTAATTATTTAGCATCCTTCCCTTTTTTAATACTCTAAATAGTAATTTTACTCCAACTATTTTCATGGAGAGGACTTTATTTAAAAATAAAGGAATTTTTCATTATTATGGTAACCTTAAGAGTGAAAATAAGTTACTTTAATTGCCTTATTTTATCAGTTGTCATTTTATTTTGTACTAAACTGGTAAACTAATTGTAGCTTAGAATAGTTTTATAATGTTCACTCCAGAGAATTGAAAAATCATAGAATTTAAGTTTTTTTAACATTCCTAAATGGGTAAACTTCATGAATATAATTATTCAATAAACTAGTATATTTAATATCTTGACTGATTCCATAAATTGCATTAAAATATTCCAAAATGTAAATGATCAAATATGAATACTTTTAAATAGAAAATAACTACTTGTAAAAGTTTAACCTTACCAGATGTTGGCCAAATTTTATCTTCTGCCTGTAGAGAAGTTTTTTACTAGCCTTTTCTAACTATAATAGTAGGTGATCATTACTTTATATTCTTATTAGAAATACTTGAATACCAACTAAATTTTATCTTTTAAGAAATCTTATTTTTAACATAATTTTTAGTATGAAGGGTTTGTAAATAATGTAAAGTTTGTACAATTGTATTTGACATGCCAATGTTTTTAATGGCTGCTTTTATAACATTGTAAAATACTAGAAAAAATGGGCTTTAAATTTGTAATAGCTTTCCAAAACTTTCTGTGTAGTTTTTTTTAAGTTTCTATTTAGTTAAGATATCCAATTGGAAATGTATTATTTGAAACATTTAAACTAAATTTCTTTATTTAACAGCAGTTTCCTAGATTTGTGTCTTCAACTCAGTTGAGTTGCAAATGTCAAATAGAATTGTCCAATTTTGCCTCTTTTAAAGTACTGTCCAGTTGAAACAAACTAGAAACTGATCATTTGTTTTTATGTTGATTCAACATTCCAAATACAGATTGAATATATATTTACTCACTAGTCATTCATGTGTAAAATTTTTATTTCTAGGGTTCACATATTTATTTTTATACATCTGGTTAGAAGCTTATATAAGTTTTTAAATAATGCAACCAACAATTGTAGTGTTTAAAATACTTATCTTCAGAATGTTGTATTTTCATGTGAAATCAGTTGCTTCTGGTTCAAAAACATTTTTAAGATAAACTGATTTTTAAGTTAATATGATTGGACTTTGCATTCATGGACTGTGTCCCCCACTTGCTCTGCCCTCCCCACCCCCCATGGATTATGTATTTTATGGGAAATGTAAGTGGAGGGTACTTGGAATTTCACTGATAATGACATATTGTCTATCACAAGAGGTTCCTAAAAGTTAAACTCACCATGATCTAAAGCGCAGCTCGTAGAAAAGTTGGTAAACTTTCTATAGAGATCCAGATAGTAAATAATTAAGGCTTTGTGGATAATAAATGTCTCTGTAACAATTACTCAGCTCTGCATCTGTAGTGTGAAAGCAGCCATTAACAATATATAAATGAATTGGCATGGCTATTTTCCAATAAAACATTGTCAACATTGAAATCCGGATTGCATGTAATTTTCATGTGTCACGAAAGTCTTCTGAGTTTTTTCAGTAGTTTTAAAACATAAAAATTATTCTTAGCACATAGGCCTTCCTTATAAAAACAGGTAGCAAGCCAGATTTAGCCCTTATTTGATGACCTAGAGCATAATCCACATTAAATAACCTTCACTGACCCTAAATATCCTTAAGTCTTCAAACGTACTCCCATGCCACACAGTGACTAGATATTTGGAGCACTTTACATCCTAAAATTTTCAGGTTAACAGACCCTAAAATCTGTTCTTTGCAACTGCTTATATGCCAATTCATTTCAAATGGAACAATTAAAACAATTGTTTCCACGTAAGTATGTGAAATTTACAGAGGAATCTACCAGATTAAAATCACATTGATATTATTCTTTTGATGTCTTTGTTTTCGTCATAGTGAGTTTGCAGCTTTTCTTGGCGTTCATTTATCCACTTAAAAGCCTTCAAAGTGTGGGCGATGTAAGCAGACACTATACTCATAATGGTACAGTTCAAAGGTAGGTATAATACAATTTCTTATTGTCTGTAGGAAAGATTCAACCTTCATACTACCACCATTTTTTAAAGGGATTATTTTATTTTGGGGGGGATGGTGGTCTCCCTATGTTACCTAGGCTGGAGGACGATAACTATTCACAGGCTCAATTACAGCTCACTACAGCGTCAGACTCCTGGGCTCAAGGGATCCTTCTGCGTCAGCCTCCCGAGTAGCTAGGACTATAGGCATGCGCCACTATGCCTAATTTTTTCCATATATTTTTAGTTGTCCAGCTAATTTGTTTCTGTTTTTAGTGGAGACGGAGGTCTCCCTCTTGCTCCAGCTGGTCTCAAACTCCTGAGCTCAAATGATCCTCCCGCTTCAGCCTCCCAAAGTGCTAGGATTACAGATGTGAGCCACCGCACCCAGCTCTAGAAGAAATTATGAGCCAGTAGTGCAAAAACAGGTCATGCAGGTAAACTCAGTGAAAGTCCAGTTCTGTGTCCCTCTAGATGCTTTGACCATACCTCCATAAAAAGTTCTTTAGGCAGACGCAATAATACCCTGGAGGCATGTTAACTTTGTAGTCAGTATCAGGCAATTACAATCCTCCAAAATCAATTCCAGACTTGACTCTAAACCTAAGAGCCATTCTGAAAGGAAGAAAATGTAGTAGAGTTTACTAGATCTTATGCCCTGTTAATAAAGGGGAATATATCCAAAATGATTAAGATAGTTCACATGAATGCCACTAATTTCAATGACAACAGCCCATTATTCTAACATTTCTCATATAAAGCTTTTAAAGCTAATAGGAATAGTTTCTGAAGTGCTTGTATCTGCTTTGGGAGTGTCAGTGGCCTGATTAAATGCTAGCTGATCCCCCTTAGAATGTAAATTCCTGTTAAATAACATATTTAAAGAGTAACAACGTAAGGTCCATGAAGGCAAGAATTTTTGTCTGTTTTGTTCATTGCTCTGTCTTAAAATAATGGCTGGCCACCAATGAGAGCTCAAATAGCTGTTGAATGAGTAAGTATCACATTGACTTTACTGAAGTATTTAAGTAAATTACAGACATTTTAAGGGGCTAAGAAGTTTTAAAGGAAGGAAGGAGGAGACATGCAGGTGAAAGGACATGAATGACAGCTTTCTAATACTGGATATTATCTACTTTTTCTAAGACTGTATAAACATGTTGCCCATGATGTATCTTTTCATAACACATTCCACCTTAATCTAAAAACCAAACTGGTGCTTAGAGCCAATAAATAAATTGTGGGCCTACATTTTCTCTATATCTTTTGTGTTACAGCCTCTACACAATAAATCTAAGAACACTTCGTTCCTTCTCTCAAAATCCTTCCCTCACTTTTGAGTAATTTGATTTTATAAATACCTCACCTTATTATTCACCATATTATTTGCAGCATATTAAACCTGATCAATCCTTAAAACGTCAAAAGACATTATTATATTTTTTAATGAATACACTAAACCTTTAAGTACAAATACTTTATTATATTCAGCCCCTGTAAATCCATCAAATGTTTAAAAAAGTTTTTAAACATGAATTCAAGTGTCTAGTTTTAAGAATTTGGGTATGAATAGGCAAGACCCTAGCCATTTAATGGAGTTCTCCAAATGAGAAAGAAAGAAAGTAAAATGAAAAAAGAAAATGTAAAATGAAAAGTCCCATAGAGCTTTAAAATTCATCTGCACAATCCTGTCTTCCTTCTTCAAGAAGGTTGTAGTCATTTTCAGAATTCACTCCAGGAGTCAACTTCTTCATTTAGATATCAGCAAACCAATCTGTAAAAAACAAGTATTTGTCAGCAATATTTCATCTTCCCATTTTAACACTTTATGCCAATTTCTGAAAATCTTGATTGTTTTAGCCACTTTTCTATTCCTAGATGATTTATATATTGATAAAAAGAAAAGGCCTAGACTATTTCTAGTAAGGCTTCCATTTTGTATCTAGACCTGAAAATTCAGGTCACCTTTTAGAAAACTGTACTTGAGGTATCAGTCTCAACCAAAATAGGGGGGAGAAAGTGGAATTTCTCCCTTTACAAATGGCTTGACAGAGAATTTTATAAAAATTACCCATCCCTTTCAAAGTCCAAGAAATCAGAGACAAGGTTGCCCACTGTCACCACTTCTGTTCAACATAGTGCTGGAAGTCCTACCCAGAACAATCAGACAAGAGGAGAAAATCAAGGGCAACCAAATGGGGGAAGAAGAGGTCAAACTATTGCTCTCTGCTGATGATACGATCTTATATCTAGAAAACCCTAAAGATTCTGCCAAGAGACTACTGTAACTGATAAGTTCAGCAAAGTCTCAGGTTACAAAATCAATGTATGCAAATCAGCAGCATTCATATAAGCCAACAACAGCCAAACTGAGAACCAAATCAAAGACTAAATACTTTTCACAACAACAACAAAAAAAATAAAATACCTAGGAATATATTTAACTAAGGAGGTGAAAGACCTCTACAGGGAGAACTATGAAACATGAAGGAAGGAAACAGCAGAGGACATAAACAGATGGAAAACACCATGCTCACAGATTAGCAGAATCAACATTGTTGAAATGTCTATACTACCCAAAGTGATCTACAGATTCAATCCAATCCCTATTAAAATACCAACATCATTATTCACAGATCTAGAAAAAAATACTTCTACACTTCATATGGAACCAGAGAAGACCGTGTATAGCTAAAGCAACCTTAAGAAAAAGAATAAATTGGGAGGCATCAACTTACCAGACTTCAAGCTATACTACAAAGCTACAGTAACCAAAATAGCACGATACTAGCACAGGCACAGAGATACAGACCAATGGAACAGAACCCAGATATAAAAGAGAACCCAGATATAAAAGCATCCTCATACAGCCATCTAATCTTTGACAATGCAGACAAAAATATACACCGAGGAAAAGAATCCCTATTCAATAAATGGTGCTTGGAAAATTGGATAGCCACATGCAGAAGACTGAAACAGGATTCGCACCTCTCACCTCTCACAAAAATCAACTCACGATGGATAACAGACTTAAACCTAAGGCATGAAACCATAAGAATTCTAGAAGAAAACATTGGAAAAACTCTTACAGTCATTGGCGTAGGCAAAGAATTTATGAAGAAGACCCCAAAAGCAATCACAGCATCAAGAAAAATAAATCAATGGAACCTGATCAAATTAAAAAGCTTATGCACAGCCCAAGAAATAACTATCACTAGAGCAAACAGACGACCCACAGAATGGGAGAAAATATTTGCATGCTACACATCTGATAAAGGGCTGGTAACTAGAATCTATATAGCACTCAGGAAAATCAGCAAGAAAAAAATCAAACCACCCCATTAAAAAGTGGGCAAAGGACATGAACAGAAACTTTTCAAAAGAAGATAGACTAATGGCCAAGAAACATGAAAAAATGCTCAACAGCTCTAATCATCAGGGAAATGCAAATCACAACCACAATGAGGTATCTCCTAACTCCAGTGAGAATGGCTTTTATCAAAAAGTCCCCAAACAACAAACATTGGCGAGGATGAGGAGAGACAGGAACACTCATACACTCCTGGTGGGACTGCAAACTAGTACAACGTCTATGGAAATAATATGGAGATGCCCCAAATAACTAAAAGTAGAACTACCATTTGATCCAGCAATCCAACTACTGGGCATTTACCCAAAGGAAAAAAAGACATTCTGTAATAAAGACATCTGCATTTGAACGTTTATAGTAGCACAATTCACAATTGCAAAGATGTGGGAAAAACTCAAGTGCCCATCAATACATGAGAGGATTAATAAAATGTGGTACATGTATACCATGGAGTACTACTCAGCCACAAAAAACAATGGTGAACTAACACCTCTTGTACTATTCTGGATAGAGCTGGAGCCCATTCTTGAAGTATCACAAGAATGGAAAAACAAGCACCGCATGTACTCACCATCCAATTGGTACTAACTGATCATCACTTAAGTACACATATGGAAGTAACATTCATTGGATGTTGGGCAGGTGGGAGATGGCGAGAAGGGGATGGGTATATTCATACCTAATGGGAGTGGTGCACACTGGGGGATGGGCACACTTGTAGCTCTGAATAGGACGGTGCAAAGGCAATGTATGTAACCTAAACGTTTGTGCCACCATAACGTTCTGAAATTAATAATTACAAAAAGAATTTTGTGACTTATTAGTTGGTGTTTTATGATGTATGGATGTGTGTAAGAAAAGGTGGAAGTCAAAGAGTGCCAGGTTTCTGGGAGGACTGAGTGGATAAAGTTGACGTTTGCTGAAATGGGAACACCGAAAGGTAAGTAAAGTACATTTATTTGGGTAAGAAGCTGTTAAGAATTCAGTTTGAGACATGTTACGTTTGAGATACCTGTGTGGTCTCCTCACGGTCAAACAGATTAGTAACAATAGCTTCAGTTAAGCACTTACTACTGCCAGGCAAGATGCAAACTGCTTTTAGATAAGTCACTACTATCTCATTTAATGTTCACTATACCTCTGTGCCCTGCTTCCAAATGCTGGATAAAAAAATAAAGAGCCGACCGGGCGCGGTGGCTCACGTCTGTAATCCTAGCGCTCTGGGAGGCCGAGGCGGGCGGATTGCTCAAGGTCAGGAGTTCGAAACCAGCAAGAGTGAGACCCCATCTCTACTAAAAATAGAAAAAATTAGCTGGGTAGGGTGGTGCGTGCCTGTAGTCCCAGCTACTCTGGAGGCTGAGTCAGAAGGATTGCTTGAGCCCAGCAGTTTGAGGTTGATGTGAGCTAGGCGGACGCCCCGGCACTCACACTAGCCCGGGCAACCGCGACTCTGTCTCAAAAAAAAACAAAGATTCTTTCC